>JAHZNC010001849.1:0-22967 GCA_027744095.1 Zhuqinia jingwanae | reverse complement strand
AGCATGATGAGAACATGTGTATATGTATCCAGCTGGTATAGTCCATGTGTAGTAGTGCTCGATTTAATATGGTGCAGTAGTAGCAGAAGCAACGCAAAAGTAGTTTGCAAAATTAAACAAGTTTTGAAGTACATAGAGAGAGGAGGATGAGGAGGAAAAGTTGTGACCTTTTAGTGTGTGGGTATTTTTTATTCATTGCGGTAACGTAACAAAAGTAGTTGTGGAAAAAAAAAACTTTTCAGTGGGATGGAGTGTGAGGGATAATATGGGATGCAGAAATGTGCGGATACATCTACTAATATATTACACACCTACATAATGAGATGAGCTAGAATCTTTACAAAGTTCAATTTTTTATGATTGTGTTTTAAATACGCGGTGATCTGTACCTATGCTCATGTGGTGAGAAATCTATGTGGCTTGATTCTGCGTTTCACAATATTTCCACTTACATCAAGACAAACATGTAATATTATTGTTGCTGACTTGTTACTGGTATCATACTAGTATATTTTGTCATCTCGTTTCACCACCAACGCCAATGAACAATATTGAATAGGCTAGCTGCCGTGGCTGTCACTGCTTTCTCATAGTTCATCTTTCATTTCTTCTCATTCTACACGACATGTAGATTAACTCATTGTAGGGTTACCGATTAAACGACCCCATTGTCCTTATGGCAATGATACTTATTACTAGTGTTATTATTATGCATTCGTCAATGGTAAGTTTTAAGGTATTTTGAAACCCCATAGACGTTCCTTGACAGGAGTCTAAAACAAATTGAAGATAATTTTCAAATGTATTCAAGGAAAATTTAACGTCATGACGTACTCCTCATGTCAGCTCATGCTGTCACTGACTCCACAGGTCAGTTTGACTAGTTCAATCCTTTGATCCCCAACCACACAACACTAAATATGTAAGCAGTCATGTTCACAAATTTCCCTTGGAAGCTTTTTCTAGCTATCTTCAATTTTTTGAGAAAAAAAAACTCAACAAGAGCAGTGTAGTTATACGTGGGATATTTATAATATCTTTGGTATTTTCGGCTATAGAGAAAGATTGGTTTATTTGACTTCTCTTCACTTTTCATGATTGATAACACATGTAAAGAGTCTCCATCAACGTCTCTACGACGACAGAAGCAACTTGTCTAGAACGTTTGGATTTTTTTTAAACATTCACAATAATAGGTTCAATTATCAAGATTTTTCTTTTTCACTCACATACTCCATAATCCCACCAAGTTCAGCTCGTTGGTTTGCAATTTTGTATCAAGAATCTTCAAAATCTTTTATCTTCGTAGATTTTTCAATTTTTTTTTGATGTATGAGCATAACCATAATTGAAGCTAATTACAACAGATCCAGAGTTGAATGATTGAGAGAAGATGTAGAATTTTTTAAATTTTTTTTTTTAAATTCACATGTACAAAGCTTATATTTTCATTATCATAATTTTCGATCCATTTCTTTCTTCGCCGTAATTGATACAATAATGGAACTACATAAAAATAATTATAGCTTTATGCTCGATAGAATCAGGTATACTGTGGCGGAGAGCGGCTCTCAGAGCCCCTTATGTTATTTCCGTTTGACAGACCAAATCCCATTGCAAGCAATATATAAAAACAACTACATTACAACACACAGCATACAAATTCACATTTGAAAAGATTGGGCATTTCCTCGATAAATTTCATCTACATGAATTGACATTTTATCGTCTTTTACTTCAAAGTGTGCATTCCTCCATTGGTTCATCCAAGGCATTTTCAGTAGCTCAACATTGTCGCCATTGATGTAGGTCTTTTTAGTCGTAATCTAATTTTGGTAAACAAATTATTTTGTTTACCAAATCATTATCACAACAGTAAAAATTAATGATCCTCCTGGTGCCGCCTCGTAAACATGAACAGATCTTGTATCAAAGTTATAGATATGTTTACTTTTTAATGGATATAGCTACCCGATTTTGAAAACTTGCGTGCCCGTGCATAAATGCCTTTAATTCCGTTGAAGATCGGATAACTATATAAAGGAATAAATGTCTACTAATGTACTAGTGTTTGAGCTTAATGAGCAGTTTGCATTAAACAAGCAAAATCAATATCCATATAAAATGTAGCAGCATAGCATGTACTTAAAAGCATGAGCGTTTCCACAATAATCACCTTTGCTTCGGCCGTACATTCCAAACTACAGCTGCCTAAAGTTGCTATCATGATACATAAAGAGCAGCTGCAAAATAAGGTTACGGGTAGTTTTGTTTTATATATCTATCAGGAACGTAACGTGTAACGCTCGAGTCAAATTAATGAGACTGTTAACGATAAACAAAGTGTTTGTCATCCGGAGATGAAGTAATGTTATCTGCCATAATATTTACAACAAAGGGTGTACGCGACTATATATGTATATATACTTATTATAGCTAATATATACTACTGTTACTTAAAGCTATATGTAGAAAAATATATAATCTTGTTTTTCGACTGCGTATTATGTGTCTAGTAGGTATACAGGTGTTAGGCATGAATGTTCATTTACCAGGAACGCACAACGTGTAACGATGAAAAATTGTTTTTGCTTTTTTGCTTGCACCTACTGTCTACTCACCTTGTTTTTTTTCTTGAACTTTTTTCAAGCATCACAGCGTCTCGAAGAAAAAAAAATGCAGGATATTAAGAGAAAGTAGCTGAGAAGGGAAGAGAAAGCAAGAGAATTTTTTTTTCTTGGGCAGTTTAATTGTTTTCGGCGGATGGACAGGTGAATGTGAAAAATGTGATGTTGGATGGTCTGTGAATGAAAAAGCAAGGCTAAACTTACGTAGCTAACAGGTATAAACCTATGTATGTATGCAATATATATGTATGAGTGTATTTCTGTGGACGTCTTCCAAAAAAAATGTATGAAGATTTTTTTGCTGATGATGCAGTTTTTTACGTTCAATGTTACTCGACTACAACTCACATTTACAAAACTTGCACTCAGGGTTTTAAGCAGTTGTTCCAAGAACATTTTGCGTATGTTTGAATCTTTATGTCCTTACAAACATAATACTTGTAAGGATGGTCGTGTGAAACGTAATGTGGTGTTGTTGATGAGTATGAGATATGAGCTTTAGGAATGGAAGCAAAAAGAAAGTGTAAAGTTTGGAGAATGATTGATTTCTTCCTGGAATCGTCGATTGTTTGTGATTCTTTTAAAAGACTTGAACACTAAGCACATGCCAATGCACACTGATGTCCACAAACAAAACAACCCAAAGCCAGCCCAGCAGCTCAAACAATGACCAGATCCTGGAACTTGAACTGGAGCAGACCATTATTACAGCAAAAAATATATTTGTTCTTTAGTCGTAGTTATAATCAAAGCAGCTATTGTTGTTGTGTTCACGTGGATTATGTGATGTGGTGATTATGTTGCTTCGTAATCATAGTCATAAATATGAAATCTAACGACAAGGTTAGAAATGAAAGCGTACAAGAGTGTACTTACACTTAGGTAAATATATACTAAATGCTCTGTTTTTATGGAAAAATTTGGAACAATAATATGACAGGATAATGCACGTTTTATGGCAAAAGTGGCATAATTCCGAAAAATCCAAACCAGTCATGGTCACAGTGATCACGTAAATAGGCAAGCATGTGAGTTGTGAGCCGGTTACATACACACACATGAATAATCTGCTTCTGTTCATGTACACGAGAGCAAAGAATGGATATTTAGAAAAGGAAGCTTTTTGCAAAAAAAACTAAAAAAAAGGTAATGGTGATGGGCTGTGATTGTTGCGGTGCCGAGAAGAATGATGGATAGTGAATGAAGCCGGAAGTACAGCGGTTAAGGAAAAGACGGAATGATGAGCTAGTGATTGTAATGAAAATAATGGGTAAGTGATGGCAAGATGATGAAACGTTGTTGAAAACGAGTCTCGCATTTTCCCGTGTTCAATCTTTCAACCACCTTCACATCATGTCATCTTCCCACTTTGTTTCCTTTCAACCTTCCTCAAAAAAATATGCTTAAACTTGAGTTACACCAAAACCCATTGAAAACTTTCACGTTTTTTATGGCGTGGGTTTAAGGATGTAAAAAGGAGTTATTATTTTGGTACATAGGCATATATATATTATTCAAGTGTGCACTCCGTGTTTGTAAACGTGTTGTACCATAATTCTTTTATAAAGTTTAGCATTAATGATGATGCATTGAATAATAAGTGGAAGGTGACATACTTTTTGTGTTATAATACTAATGGAGAGGTAGACGAAGGCGATGATAAGAAAAGGATTAATTATAATCACAAAAAAACTTAAGGAATTTGAAGGATTCAAGGAAAAAATAGTTTGGAAAATCACAACCCTGCATGTTACAACCCCACACGCTAGTTAAGTAATGTACCTTAATACTTGATTCATTTATTTAGCATCTTGGAATTAGAAGTGAAAGTATACTTGTATACTAACTTGTGTGAAATATTCATAGGTATGCATATATATTCGTTTGCGTATTATGCTTTTGCGTATGTATAATACACATTGTGTATAGTGTACACTCATGTGATGCTTAAAAATTGAAATGAGTAAAAAGACGTGAAATCTAACTGAAGGGAATGAATGCAAAAATTATTAAAACATGCATATTTTAGGATATGATGCCTTATTCTGTGTGAGTATGTGAGTACACAAAGACAACAAACGATCTAAGCATGTAGCATGACTTGCTCGCTTTTTCTATCTTTTTCTTATTGCACTGCTCTCCTTTCCCCCAATATTTTTACTGACATTCATATATGAGCCTGCATGCATACACATACACACACACACACACACTCACTCACTTCACACACACTTTCACTCATCCTTTCACTGCTACTTATTCCTTCACTTCTTTTCCCGTGGCACTCCAAAAATGAGAAAGGCGAATGCGAGTCCACATTGAAAAGCGAGTGGAGAGCGGAGGAAGCCATCCAGTTGCTTCGCAAACTTCTTTTGCGGAACAGATGGGAAATTGGCTCAGTTTCCAACTTACTCTTCTGCTGTGTGTACTCAGCTCATCATCAGCTCTCACACACAGTGACTCAAAAAAAAAAAAAGAAACAGATCATCAAAGAGCATCGTACACTTTCTCTAACTTTCTCATACACGCTTTTCGCCATGCAGCTGTGAGAGAGCAGCAGGTTTTCTTGATACAGTGTTAGTTGTACTTACATTATAGATACAAGTTTATTTTTCAAATCACGCTTTTTTATTTCTTTGTACCCAGCAGATCTGAGACAGGTACAATTCGAAAAATCCCCCTCCCCCCGAAATTTTATTTAAAAAAACTTTAACATAAAAACATATATACAACTAAATCTGCAAACTAAAATTCAATTCAAGGAAAAGCACGTCTTCTAGTGTAACAGAGAAAAAAAAATCCTCAGAGACGACGGGAAAAGGCCCACCCTACGCCCTACATACATATATTCATCTCACGGAAAGCCGGGAGGGAGCGGTAAGTTTTATTATTATTGAACTTGATACATTTTCATATAAAAAACGTGATAAACCATTTTCATTCTTGTGCTTTCACCCTTCTTGTCCATCAGGATAAGTACCACAAACACAATAGCTAACGAGTTTGTTGAGAGAGTGAGTACAAAAAAATCACAAAAGAGTGTATTATTTTTGAGGGTGAAAAGAAAATGTGGAAGAAAGAGAGAAAATGTATTCACAAGAACAGAGAAAAAGACGAGGAGAGAGAGAGAGAGACCCGGCGACCAAGAATAATAGAAAGAAAAAAAGAAGATTTTTTTCATTGTTCCATGCCCACTTTACATTCTTCTCTTGTCTTTTTTTCTCTTCCTGTTGTTGTTGTTGTTTTGATTTCGACAGACAGAGTGAGTGTCCATAATAAATCAATAACTCTGATCCACACACAAATATATATATAAACTAACGACAAACAATAACAAACGCAAACGTTACTTGTCACAAATACAAAGTTTTCAGTTCATCATCAGTCAAGCAAAGTCACACACACAAACACACACACACATAAACAGACAAACAAAGAGAGAGAAAAACACCCCGAGTCAAGTGAAGTCAACCAACTGATTGTAAAGAGAGCAGAAAGAATAAGAATAAAAAATAAATATCTTTCGTTGTAACATCGCTTGCAGCACTCAAAAGAGAAAATAATACTACTGCGATGCGATGAGTAGAAGACGGAGAAGGCCATTATTGCAGCCTAAGAATAATAATAAAAAATATAATAAAAAGCATATAGACCCAGAAGCAGAAGGAGAAACAGCCGAAGGAGCAAGTTCACTCATCAAAAAATACTACTGATATCACATTTTCTACTTGAACTATCATCATCAGAATCATCACCATTCTCACATGGTCTTGGCCCTTTTTTTACCACGATGATCCTTTAACAGCAGTAGTAGTAGACAGCAATATAACGAACGCTATAGAAGGAGTCATTGAGAAATAAAAAAAACTATTTTTGTGTGATCATTTTTCTCTCCACTTGTTCTCTTTTACGCGTTTTAACGATTCATTCGCCTGTAGTAAAAAGGATAATAATAGGAATCATGATTGTTAGAGAAAGAGGGAGAATGAAATGCGAAAACAAAGCGCAAAGTAGTCGTAATAATAATACTGCTAATCACAATATCACCGCGGAAAGATCATTTTCTCTACTTCTCTCTCAATGTTTGGTAAACAAATGAAGAAATTGCTTATTTTCGCTTTTCAATAATAATACTACTACTACCGACTACCGATATGCACATCCATAATGATACCTTATTTTCTTATGGATATATAAAAGGGTAAAAAAAACGAATAAGTAGCAGCGGAAATCTCTTTGTAATTTTTTTTGTGGAATTCCATACTGGAATAAAAAGTAGAAAGCTGAAAAACGCTCAGATAGAATACTATTTGTATTTTCTCCGAATCAGAAAAATGTAAAGCCTTACAAGTGGCAAACTAGCAAGTAAATATAGTAGGCATCTCTCTTATATTAGGAGAAAGGGAAGAAGAAAAAAAACGAGATTGCTTTTCAGTAGGATATATAAGCCTATTATACAATCGTTTTTTTTAGACAAGCCAGGGAAAGAGGAAGATATGCTTTATTGCTCTTAAATTTACATATGTATACGGCAAAGATCTTAGAGAGAGAGAAGAGTCGATCTTCTCTGATGCTACATATAAATATATTACACTAAACAAACCGCAGCTAATATACAGATACGACTTATAAACTTTTTGTAAAAAAAAAATCCTATTTTTTTCTACGTGTTCTAGAACGGTATTGTGGGTTTAATGGGGGGAAAGTGAATCTCTGATTTCATGCTGTTTTGGCGGTATAATAAAAGCTTATAAAAGAGCCTCTTGTATCATGATCATGAAATTCATAAATGGATTTCAACTAAGATGTGAAGTGAATTTCAGTATATATTATAGTGGTACATTTATTCATATTATTGCCATTTCCTTGATAGCTTGACTTGACTTGACTATCCAATTTTTGTATTTTTCTTCTTACAACACACATAACACCGACCACCACCACCACCACCACCACCACCATTTTATAGATAAGCTGTTGTACTAAAAAAAACTCATTGTAAGATGGAAGAAAAGGGATTGAACGAATAAAATTTCCAATCATCGTCAGACACAACTTTTTGAATAGGTTATTATTCCGAGTTTTAACTTTTCCTTCACCTTCTTCTTTTGAACTGAGAACATGCAAGAAGCATATATTATAGTATCTTCATCAGCTTGAGCTTATCTTCATTATTTTCTATTTCCAAACCGTGTATAATAATAACGACAAATCAATAACTCAATACCAGCATATACATATATACCGTCATCACGATCATTATCATCTTAGAATTCACCGAAGTAAATAATAACTGAGCTTCATACTATCAAAGTTCTTTTCAAAGAAAAAATGTTAAAAGGGATCCATTCAACAAGACAAACTTTTTCTTTCTTATGTTTCTTGAATCAGCAATCATTTCGTCGTCCATTTAACCAACCAGAAAGCTTGTAAATTGAACCTTCCTTTCTTTTATTCTTTTTTTATATAATTTTTTCACTTTCCTATCTCAGACCTATCTGTTGTGATATGCTAAAAGCTGTTATAATTGCATTTTTTTAGTAGTAGTAGCACAACAATAGCAGAGCATCAACATCAGTATCACAATCATTCTCATCATCTTTGTTCATTTTCATTACAAATATCGTATAAACAGAGAACGAAGAGCGGACGCATATTTAAAAATATATAATCCTCGATACCAGCCCACTGCATCCAATCAAATAGTCGATGAACTTTGGAGAGATAACAAAACACATTATTTTTTATTATTCTTTACACACATCGGCAGTCCGTTTTCTGCCGTAGTAATATAACTAACTACCTATTCATTCCACTACAATAACTAATTTCCCTTCGTTTAAAATACCAAGTAATAAAATAAACCTTCCTTTTGTTGTTGGTACTCATAATGCTCTGCATACACTTCTCTCAATGGACCAGTCAGTAAAATTGCTCACTTTCTCTCATCTTTCAATTTAGCTATACATACGTATGTCCCTATTGTGTATTCATACAATATATATTATGCACTAAGGCTCTAATAATATGACTTATATATGACTGTTGGTTTTCTAGCCCGTCCTTGTAATTTTTCCAGTTTGTAAAGTGGTCGATTTTACCCCATGAAGCGCGCGTGTGTATGTGTACCACCGCTCCTACTCCGATACTGCTTTCACCAGAACATTTTTACCTTTAAAAAAATGACTTGCGCTATATACGTATAGTACATTCCTTATAACAATGAGTGCTGCGTTGTTTGTGTAACTGGTGAATTTTGTTCAGTCCGACTGTGTCGTTATATTATATCGACGTCCTCGTCATTATAACAATCATCAGCATCATCATTTCTCATCTTATTGTGTGCATGTGTTTGTTGTTACGAGTGAGTCGAACCTAAAACCCCTGATCGTGCTTGGTGAACCATAAAGCTACAAATAAAACGTTTGGTTGAATACGGCAAAGGGAAAATCCCAAGCTATTAGTGCAGTTGAGTGGATCGGTAGATTGCTACTTGCTGCTAGACTGACAAACTAATACACATGTCTGACCTGACTCTTATTGCAAACTACAATAATGATGATAATAATCGTTGTAATGAAAACAGTTTGCGTTTGTAAATTGTAAACAGACTAGAGTCTAGCATAGAAAGCAGTGGGAAAACCGTGTGTTCTAATTTTCTTTTCATCATCATCCTCCTCCTCCTCCTCAGCAGTGGCAGCTTCCTCACATCAGCAACGAAATCATCAGAGTGCACCACCACACCACACACCGCAGCAGTGCAGCCCATCAACGTCAAAATCATGAAGGTTGTTACCAGAGCGGGCTTTCTCTGAAGTCAAGTAAAAGCAGACACTTTAATTCTTGTGCTGGGGGCATATCAATATTTTGTTTGCCTCGGTGGACTGCTTATACACATACAACTGACTTTTACTCAAAAGTGAATTCCAGGTACACGCAGACAAATAGACAGTATGCCAACTAGTCAGTCAGTCAGTTCATATCTCCCTGAAATAAATATACCAACATACATTGTAAATATCAATGTAACAGACGGCTGACTGCAAAAACACCAAGTAAATACTAAAAAACCAGAGAAAAATAACAAATTGGTTGATTCTCTTCACTTCAATGTTTACTATAGTAGGCTGCTCCGCTAATAAGATGATGAAGGAAGGGCTTATAGTTGGTTGTTGTTACACAAAATCTCACTAGACTTGATTTTTTTCTCTTGCAAATTAAACAAGGGAAAAAGTAGTAAACTCCAAAAGAAAAAAAACTATCTAAACATATCTTCACAAAAAAGGGGCAACAAACTTTTTTTCATCTGCTTTCATTTTTTTTCCAGTACAACGCAAAATAAAAAAAAGCACAACACAACAAGACATATATCTACATCCTGTATAGTATAGTGGCATACCAAAAAATACTTTGCTTGCAGCAATTAGCCCATGATCTTGTTACGGTTGTCTCTCCTTTAAGGTTGACATGCTCGTTGGTTCGTCCCCTGACACACATTTTAAGTAGAAGAAGAAAAGTAATATATAGCGATATCATTAACACTGTTTCTTCTGGAAAACAACAAAAAAAACAAGTGTAGACACACTCTGTTTTCTCTCTGGTTTTCCCACGTATAAAACATTTAAAGAAATTTACAGGGTAGCATTTACGTCAGTTGATGTTATATAACATATATAGCATAACTTTGAGTAATTAAATTTCAAAAAAGTAAAACAAAAGTACTGCGAATAAGAAAACTTGTGAGTGTATGTTGTGGGTTTTATCTTGAATAAGAATATAGAAGATAGAAACCAGAAAATATAAATATAGAGAGAGAAGAAAAACAAAATAGCATCACGTTCTTTATTACAACCAGCCACTGATACCAGACGAGACCACACACATTACGAAGATGAACATGACGATAACTTTGAAATTGTTAGTTGTGGTAGAGGTGACGGGGGAGGTTGCTGTTTGATCAAAAGCTCGCCCTGTTGTTGTGAGTGTACAAAAAATGTGTAAATGTGTGTTGTAAAGAAAGTATTACAAACTTTTTTTCTTGACGTGGTGGTGATGCTGGTGTAAAACAAAAAGAGGAGTAATATATTAATTTATTATAAAAACAGAGAAAATCAAAATAGTTGTTAGGCCAAAAGAACAAGAGTTTATAAGGAAAAAACTTGTACCTTGTAAACTTTATCGTTTTTTAGTTGAAGACTTGTTTGTGTGTGTGTGTGTGTCGCATGACGGGTTGGTGGTTTGGTTTCCTTTTGAAAAATAAATAAAATAATAAAAAGAAGAAGAAGAAGGGTCGAGACAGAGCATCATGGAGTTGTTGGTGGAAAACGATGACGGTACCAGCAACCTGCTGATGGACGCTCATGCTACACTTTGCCCCAACCCACATTTGTCTTCGTGTGACGAGGCACTTGAAAATGACACGGGTCTGTACAATCTTAATAATTCCTTTGTGTCGTCAAATGGGACTGCGGGGATTTCCTCCAGCTGGTCCTCTATTGTCATCATGTGCGTCACCTCAGTTCTCCTGGGCATTCTTATCATTGCAACCGTTGTAGGTAAGTCGTAGTAAAAATATTCATTCTGAGCACTCTCTTACTTAAACATGGCTTTCCTTTCTTTGAGTTATCCCTACACACACAAAAAACCTCATCAGTATTAATATTTACTTAGAAAATTATGCGCCAGAATTATAAGCTTCTCAAGGAAAAATCTTAAAACTAAGTGCAATAAAAGAAGAAAAGTTGAGAGAAAGCTCTAAACCAAAACACTAAAACTGTAGCTTATTAGGATATAAACATGATCATTTTATAGTGGCACACACCTCATCCCTTTGGCACATTGCTTCAAAGTATGAATTTGTTACACATCAAGTTGTACTTTCGAATGTATCTTGTATTTAAAAGTAAAAACTACCTACAATCCTACAAATACCATTTTGGAGAAGAACAATGCCAGCAAAGTTGTAAAGAGTGTCCTCCGGCTTAAATGGATGCTTTTACAACCTCACCCTTACTTACCTTTCACACAACATATCAAGATAAAAAGTACAGAACGTAAAAAAAAACATGATTTCTTTTCTCCACATCAGTAAATTTACCATATATAACAATAAAAATCTCGGCGGTCCCATTATTATATACATTCTCTCAAACAAGCGTAAAGATTTCTTTTTTAAAAGAATCATAAATAAAATTATAACATACAGATACATTCATTTTCCAATTGCACAGCAGCAGCGGCACGCTCTTCTCCGGAAAGGATGTATAACAACCACTCATCATATTTTTTATTGTTAAAGTGAAATCTCAAATACAGACACAGAAGAGTAAAGCACACAATAGTAGTAGTGGTAGTAGTAGTAGTAGTGGGAAAAGTAATGAAAAAATATATCGTTCATTTATTGCGTCCACTAATACGTTTATGATGAAAAAGGAAACAATTCGTTTTTTTGTCGAGTCCACACAAGTCCACTATTATACTTACTTTGCAGCAGAAATAACAATGGCAATAGACTTTCACTTTTGACTTTGACAATATATGTAATATACTTTTCCTTTTCTGCTCACATTATGAATTTATTCTGTCCCATTCCTCCTGCACAAAAAAAATATTGTTATGGATGAGTTGATGCACGAAATATTGCGCCATTCTAGGCCAACAAAAGCAATAAGTGGGATATATATGTATGTATCTATCGCCATATTATTGCTCATTCATGTATCATCATCATCATTATTATTATACACATCCACTTTGTGGGTTTTACTTCAAATCTAATAGTTTTGATTGCATAAAAAATGTTTCTCTTTTGGTCCATCATGCGCATAGATGTACATATATGTACCTACATATATATCCACTCTTCTGCGTAGATCCACCTGCTAAGCTTCATAAGTCACTGCTTAATAACAACATCAAACATAAATGGATACTATTATTATTATTATATCATCTTGTAGAGCACAAAAAACTAACTCACCAGTTTCATGGATCATAAAATAATGATGAAAAATCGTGCATGGATTACTTCTTGTCTTTCTTCCACTTTCTCTCTCGTCCTCAGCTTCATGTTCAAACATAAAAGAAAAAAAGAGAGAAAAAGAACAAAAAACTAAGCTCTTTAATATGTCAATCCACAAGGAGCACTATAGCTTATCATTTTTTCTTCTTCTTTTTCTGCTATTCATTCACCAGAGAAAGACCATCCATCCATTTCTCGAACAGAGCAAACGCAAAACCAAACCACAAAACAATCGACTCCAGCTTACAATTCATGAATGCAGAACAAAGAATAAAAAATATTCACTCCAGAAACATATAAGTGTGCATAACAGATGATGATGATGATATATACATGGCACATATATATGTGGGATGGCGCATGTACCTCGAGGGGGAAAACAGTAAATTTTATGCGGATTGTCTCCGGTAATCGGAATTTTTATGACTTTTTCAGACAGAGATACGAAATGAGCCTTGGATAATGGTGGCCGCTATGTTTTGTACCTATATAATATGTCACATGATTCTCCGTCTTGGATTTGGATTTAAGTCGTCTTATTTTTCTTCTTCTTCTTCTTCTCTTCAAAAAGAAAGAGGAACGAGAAAAGTAAGTCGCATGGCATGTAGGCGGATCCATGATGCCCTGCTCAAGAAGAAAGGACAAAAATAAAGAAGGAAACTTTTACGTTTTTTGTCTTGTTCTGTCCGTCCTTCACTTTACTTTGTCATTCACTTCACTCACTCAAATCCAAGGAGCATATCGAAGACCTCTCTTGACTGATCGGTTTTTCTTTTGCTTTAGCCCAGAATGCAATTTCAGTCTCCAAACTCATGAATTGGTCAGTATAAAATGAAGGAAAAAAAGAAGAAAATCTTTTTTCTGTGAATGTTGATGATGACCAAAACTATTTTTCTTCTTTTTTTCTACTTTCCTTTTTTTCATATAAAATATTGCGTTATATGGAACATCTTGCTAAGTGAATTGTGTACGTTGCGATTTTGTGCTGTGTGTGTGTGTGTTGTTGGTTGTTGTTGTTGTGTGGGTGCTGGAGGAGCATACACATGTGCATTACTATTGTACTTGCTTGCTGATGTTGAATGTGAAAGGAAATTTATGTCCAAGATGTATCCTACGAAAAAAATAAATAGAATATTATGTTGTCAGAAACTTGTATTAATAATGCTCTTTTCGTTCCGTTCCGTGTGCGCTTCTTCTCTTTTTTCGTGAGAGATGTGCAGGGGGTAAAATGACCATTTTTCTTCATCGTCTTCTTTAGTTTATGTAGGTGCATATAGCGTGGAAAGAACTTGGTTCCAAAAAATGGTACCTCAAACCTATATACATACCCCCCTTAAGAAATTATTTAACATCCAAGAGAAATATGGAAAGTTACGGTGTAAACATATGTATATTGCGTAGTTCGTTCTTATAAGTAGTGTTTGTTGTGGTGTGCAATATTCACACACTGTTTCATCCCCCCTTCTTTTTCGTGAAAACAAAACAGTAAAAGAAATAGCACAGATAACAAAGGAATTATAGAAGAGAGTCGACCAGCAATAGAGAAAAAACAAAAGAAAATCTTGCATAAAGAAAATGGTATCAAGAAAGAGAGAATGAGAGAATCTGTGAGTGCAGAAACAAACAAAAAAACAGATCGTTTATGTCTTGTGTGTTTGCTCAGAAACCATAAGCTCACAGGAGGATTTCATAAATATTCCAAAATGGGAATCAATGTTCAATGTGTCTCTGTGTCTACGTGTGTTTTATTTTATTTTTCCAGAGATAAAAATATATATTTTTTTTGTGTATTTATTGTTTGGCCTCCAATATTTTTGTTTAAGATTTTCTCTGATTCTCAGACTCACAACCAGAGAAAGAGTTATGGTTTCCCACTTTTTTTTGCTCATGTTCCACTAACTGAACTGTTGTTTTTTCCGTGTGTGCTCACTTTGTGTTTAGCTTTTTCGCTTTTTCCTTTTTTCTCTTTCTTTTCTCATAAGTTACTCGCTTTGTTGCGTTGTGAGTTCAAAATCCAAAAAAATGATGACAGGTAGTAGTATTATTTCCAGTTTGTCAAGGTGGAACAGAAGGGGAAAAAACTAGGAATGAACGTTGTGGTATATAAATTAGGTAGAAAAATAACAAGAAAAGAATACACATATCCGTGCAGCAGTACACACACAAGCACGTAGTAAGTTATGAATTATCATTATTAAAAAGATATGCTCCGTTAATGATTTCTCTTCCGAGGTGTGTTGAGGAACGTGCATTAAATACAATTTATTCGTCACGATGAAAAGTTAAGTAAGGTTTCTTGAAAAAAATAAAAGTTGTGCTTTTGTTTTGTAAATAAATATGCCTTTTTAAATCCCCCAAGTAAGTGCTTCAAAATTCATAAGCGGAAAAAACATTGCGAAATATATCGCGTAGGTATATTGTAATAATAATAATATTTTTTGTTGTTATCATTTTTATATGCAATGGCTTACTTTCTTCGCAAAGAATTTATGAAGCCTTTTATAATGACGAGATTTATTTAAATAACAAAAGTAGATTTTTTTTTATTCGTGCAAAAGAATATATAACTAGCTTTGCAGTTCTACTTGAAACTTTTTTCACAACAAAACGGCAACTGTGCGATATTATCAAAGAAAGATATACACTTTTCATAAAAAAGGCAGGAATGGCGAATTTCTCTGAAAATAATTCAAGAAACGCTTCAGGTAAAATTTTTATAAGGAAAAATAAAGTATACTTTAAAAGTCAGGTTTTTCCGCCTCTGGTTTATTGTTATGTTACTTCAGCAGAGCATTTTCTAAAAAGAATGTACAAAATATTTCATTGGTTCAAAGCGCGGTTATTTTTTTTATTTCTTCAAAAAGTACATGACGACACCACTTCAAAAGTAAGCTGAGGCGCTTTTTTTCTTTGGAAATTTTTGTTTTGAAAATGAGGTTGAAGGAGTATTAAAAAAAGATGGAAAGTTTGCAAGTAGAATATTATGGCTTTACAAATCGGTGTACACGAAGAAAAACGTACTAGAATTTGTTACATCAAAGCTTCCTAATTTCTGTACAAATACACAGAATAAAAGTACGAATGTCTATTACGCCCATACACAAAATTTTATACTCGAAAAGAATCCACACATACGCAGGTGGGATTATAACATTACATACATGTGTAATCCTCTTTCATTATTTGCTTCTACTGACTTCCATTGTGCAAAATGTGAAGTACAAAAAAGTAATGTTTGTGATAAATATTTACCTATTTTTAAAAATAAATAAAAAACGTAACAAGAGATCGAGAAAATTTGCATAATAGACCAGTCAATTCTTCCGCTCAGACATTGACAAATAAACAAAGCAGTCCAAAAGTTTCAGATTCATAAAGAAATTATATAGTAGTACGTTATTTCTGTGTACAAACGAGCACATAAAGAGCAATAAGTATGATGATAACTGATAACAATCTGTATTTTCATACATTGCATTCTCGTCCTCAGGCTTCAGAAATCTTTTTAAAAGGAAAGGTAAACTCAAAGCTGTTTGAAAAAATAGAAACACGTCTCGCGGCTCATTTGCTTTCTTTAAACTCTCCCGCTCTCTCCCACACACATACACGCGAGCTATTTTATAAAGACGTAGAAAAGAAAAGGAGAAAAATGATTGCTTTTACTGTTGCTACTTTTTTCCCTGGTCATGCAGTGTACATATTTGAAATAGAAGTGGGGACGAATGTATGTACACGTAAGTATGTGAGACAGTAAGATAAAAGGATGAGATGAGATTTTTGTGTGGTTCTTTCTAATGTGTTGCATGAATGACTGCGTTTATTCTTCTGCTAGAAATGGTAGCAAAACGGTGTGTCATCTTGAGTGTCCTCCGTGCTCTCTCTCGCGCTCTCTCTCTCTCTCTTCTCTCTTCCAAGTATGGTTTCTCCGGAGAGGATTTTTTCTTGAATGGAAGGATATGAAGAACTTACAGAACTTTTTTTATCTTCTCCTTCATTTTTGTTGCACTTTTGGCAGAGAAAGGAAAGCAGATACATAATATTCGTTTTAGAAATGAGGAAAGGAGAGAGGTGGGGGGAGGAAGACACAAGAAAGGTTTCTAGATTTTCATCCTCACTGCCGGCTTTCGGGTGATATTCATCTTGAAAATTTTCTCTTTCTTTTCCTTTTCTGCAAAGCTAAAGTCTGAGGATACAACATTGTCGTTGCGTGATTGTGATCATCGTTCTTTGCCCACCATTGTGATCATCATCATCATCGTTACACTTTTACGTATAATTTGTATTTATGCAAGTAGGTATTATGCAGGATAAAATACATTAGAGTTGCATGAGGAGAACTAGGACATGGGTAAGCAAATAAGCTTGGATAATAATATGGCTTGCGTTTAGTAAAAAATCTGGATGTGGGGGTTTTGCGGTGGTATATGCATGCATTTATTATGATGTGATGTTATTTTAGGATGGAAAATTGCGGGGTTAAAAAAGATCGTATCCAGTCGACGGCAACGTAATATGTATTATGAAGAACAGAACAACAAGAGTATCTGTAAATCAACAGGGAAATTGCTGAATAGGCTGCTAGTGAAGCTCTGGAGGATAAAGGACCGGGGATGCTAATTTTATAAGTTTCCGGGGACATAAAGGCATACATAATTTGTATAGTTATTTTTACAAACCACATGAAGTAAAATGCTTGCCAAAGTAAGTTTGGTGGGATTTTATATAAGAATTTGCACACCTGCTTCAATAATGTAAGCAAAATGAGGAACGCAATGGGATATGCATATTTTCCCCTGTTTTCTTCGGTACACCGAAAACAAAATGCAAAGTTTATGAAAAAAAAGTGAATAGGAAGACAGAGAGAATAAAAATATTTTTTTCTGCGGTTTTACTACAACCATTGAGCCAAGTGTTATACGTGTCTCTATCACAAAAAAATCTACAGTAGTAAAACCAAGATTTTTGAGTGCTTCCCCCGCTTTTTTATGCTTACATCTTGCAAACAACAAACAAAAGTTAGTTTTATATTTGTCTATTTTCATACTCTCTTGAGAGTGAAGATTCACTTCAATTTCTCCTCTAAAAAAGTATATGCATGCATATACTTACATACTTTCGGAAGTAGATACAAAACGCCGCACTACAGTCATCACTCAAACTTTTCAAAAAAAACCTAGTAAGTTTATCATAAACTTTATTTTTCCATTTCCGCACTTTTACTTTCAACATTTTGCCTCAGATCACAAAAAGAAAAAAACCTGCATAAAAAGATAATACAACAAAATGGTGTTAGGTATTTACTTAAAAGAAAGGAAATAACTTAAAAGTACTTTCACCCTTTTCCCCCGTATAACAGCCTAAAATAGAAATAAAAGTTTCATTTTTTCCCCTTGTTCCTTGGAAAAAAGTACACATTAAATACATAATAGACTTAAACTCGTACTCTCTCTTACATACGCTCACATAGAACTCATGATATAATCATATGATAAGAAAAAGCAACAATAAAATGTCAAGTAAACCTATTACACTTCTTTTTTTACTGGTTCCCAGTTCCACAGCTCTTAGGCAAGCAAAAATGCAGGAGAGCCTGTGGAAAAGGTGATAAAACGGTCTGTGTATTTTATGTAGTTGGCATACATGGATGACATGACATGTTGCACACACAGATACTAAAGGACAGTTTTTTCCCTACATAAACACCCTACATATTATACATATTTGACTACCAAAATACATACCCATCTACATATTATTGAATTCAAGCTTCTCTGATACCCTCTTTTTTTACTCTTGGCTTGAGGGCATTTTGACTAGTGGCATTATTATTATTACGTCCTATATTATCGCACAATAAATAAACGTAAAAGAGTAGTAGAAAAAGCTATGTGAACACCGTTCATCACTTTCTAATTCCAAAAACACCCTTGCATACTTACTCAGGAGGAGGAATCTGATTTCCATACACATAGCCAGAATAAAGAGTGAGAGAGGGCAACGCAAGTGCTAGTCGAGTGGCGGGAGAAAAAGGATATCCTCTATTTTACATAGGTTATGGTTGTAAGTTGAGCACAGTGCTCACTCAACTTTTTCTCTATTTTTAACAGCAGCAGAGCTAGAGAGAGAGAGAGAGTCTGTTCTTCCGATGAACAAGTTATCTTGGCGCAGCCATTATCAAAAGAAACTTTATTACAGGAGAAATTAATACTTTGTGTCTACTTGAGAATGAGAGTTAATGTGTAGTACACATATTCCATTCCTGAACAAGCCAAACTTTGTATAATAAAAACATGTATTGAGGTGATCTTAAGTATACTGCTACTGCTATTTGCATGTTATTTTAAGAAAAAGGGGGCTAGGCTAGTCGAGTGACAGCAAAAGTAAAAGCCAGAGAATGGGTTGAGAAGAAAACTGTAATATGCGATGATGGTGAGGATGATTACAGCACACATGGTAAAATATTTGTACAGGTTTTTTTTATGCACACTTGAGTAAAAACATTGCATGCAACCAAATGAGACTCTTCGTCTGTGTGTGTGTCTTTCTTTCTTTCTCGCTGTATTCCCTCTTTGCTAATAATACGATACAAGACAGGGAGAAGAGTATTACCGTCTGAGTGAGGTAGCACCACCGCCACCATCAGTAAATCAAACAAAAAAGAACTCGGTAGGTTTCATTATCATTCTTCTTATATCGCTTCTAGATATTATTTCAAGATGCATATGTGTTTTATATGTGTACGGTAGTTATTTTTATGGTATGCAGCACAAGTGTGCGAAAGAAAAGACAAGTGTCCTTCAAATATATACACGATACATTTACAAGTTAACATTTTGTAATAATAAAAAAGGGTAAAAAGAAAGTGTTCAGGGTTTCTGTCTAAAAGATAGATGGCTGGGTGGGAAAAGGTCAAAATTTTAGAAAAGAAAGAGGAGCTGCTTCTTTTACAGCCGATTTCTATTCCACTTTGCAATGAAACTAAATTCCTCCTATTACCTCGCATGTGTGTAATGTTCGTATAAAATGTGACTGCCTGCATGCATTCATATTAAATATCACAGAAGAATTGAATTTTTTCTCTTTGTATACTTAACACTTTGGAACTGTTAATGTTACACTACTTTTTTTTCGTGCCAGCTTTCACTTTACTTTGGAGTTCTTTTACTCGCGTTGGCGGAGTAGGTGATTGAGTATGTCCCTAAACATCTTTAGCATTTATTTTTCGGGAAAAAGGTAAAGAGCAAAAAGGATTTTAGAATGAAGGAAAAAAGTGATCTTGAGTAGTAGTGGTGGTGGTAGCAGATCACTAGACTACATTATTGATGCCACCTATCTGACTATCTAAACATGTACCTTCAGTACCACACAGGACGTAAACAAACGTGCACAACGAATCCGTCGGCATATATAAAAAGGAACTTTTGCTTTCCAGTGATCGAAACACGTTCGGCATTTACTGATGTCCAAAAAAAGAAAAAAATGGTTGTTGGTTGGTTGGTATACTGGTATGCACATTTCCACACATATAAAGTGTTTTCTTACTAAGTTTTGACACACTATTCATTCAAAGTTTCCTTCAAACATTTCAGCTCACTCAATTTACAGAATCAGCCATCAGGTCTGGCATATCACCACTTCAAGCAAAACCATGTAACGATAAATTGATGCAAATAAACGAGAATATGTTTTTTCGATTTTATTCTTTTCTTATTCCAATTTACAAAAATAAAGTTTGTTGGACATTTTGATAGAGATATTATGATGATGATGATTATGTGATAAGCTCTGCGTATTTTATTTCATTGCGGGAAGGTTTACACGAGAAACTTGTAAAAATATGTGTTCATCATCCTCTTTACAGCCAACCACCAGTCCACTCCACTTGCATAAACATTTATATAGTTCTAGTTTTGTTTTTCTCCGATTTTGTTGTCTGTAAAATTTCTCATAGCTTTACTATACCCACCTACATACTTCTGTTTTAAAGTCCTGTAAGGCTGACCCATAACATCCACAAAACAAACCAGAAATATAAGCTGATGATGTGTGGTAATATATAAGAATAATAATAAGTTAGTATGTCACTACTATTTTATTCCCTGATGACAAAATTGTGTGGGAGGATGAAAAAGTTTAAATAAATATTAGAAATGTACAAAAATGAATCCAAGAAAGTACCCAAAGCCAATTTACATACCTTTCTACTTGACTCCATTTCATTGTCCTGCAGTACCTATATGTTCTCATTCAGAAAAGGAAACCACTTTTTACACAAGCATAAGCTAGAATTCTTAAGCAGCAGCGGTAAAAAAAGTAAAAAGTAGAGAAAATGAAAAAATGGTGGTGATACTTCAAGAATGACTGTGGAGTCTTGAGACTGTGATATAATATGGGATGCAAGTGGTGTGTGTGCAGGCCGTGGTTGAAAGCACACAAAAGTATATAGCGAGTGACTTTTGTGACTTCACTTGACAGACTGCCTGGAGCCTATAAGCCCCGAAAATGCTAAGAAGGAAAACAAAAACTCAAACTTGATGATGATGATTGACTGACATACATTTCCCATTTTCACTGCACATCGTGTATATGTTTAGGTACATCTTCTGTGTAAAGATATAAATGTATGTATGTATGTACGTACATACTACGTTGAATACACTTGGATTTATTTTTTCCCTCTACTCTCTCTCTCTCTCTATCTTTCTGGTGGTTGTTTCCAATCACTGTTTTGTATTCCCTTTTGACTCGACTTCACTGAATTAGAATGAATCAAATATCCTCCATAAAAGAATCAAGGAAGCACAAGGAAGGATAGCAGGGAGGAGGAGGATGGAGTGCAAATTTTTTGTTTGTATATCACAAACCCACATATCGTGACACCTTAAAGAGTCGGGTTACACTATATACTATGCACACAAATTTTGTAGAAAAATATTTCAAGTCGAGTCAGTTGAAAAGCCGACTGGTGCCATTCCGTCGGTAGGTGAGTTGGAATGTGTGCGGTTGCGAGATTTGTGTGCAATATTTATCTACCAGCATGTGTGTGTGTATATTTAAAATTATACATAATATTCACGTTTCCCACTCGGCAAACATACACATCACAAATCACGAAATCACACATGAACGCACCCAAAAAGAAGTATCGAGAGAGTAGTAGCAGTGGATGTTATCTGGTTTTATATTTCATAGAATATTACATAATATACGCTTGATATTGGTTATTAAAAACGGAGGGATTGACAAACACAGGAAGACGTATTAAAGATGACATATCAAATTTCAGCTCAAGGGCTGCATCCACAATATGTCGAGAATATGAGTCAGATCCAAGTACAACAGAATGATTTTAAACCCAAACCAAATAGTTCCATTTGCTACTGGTGTCTGATGAACGACACCTTCTTCTTCTATCCATATTACCGCTGGATAGGACACTGATTTGATGATAACATGATACCACCATTTTATCTTACTTCTGCCTAGTACGCTGCTTCCCGTTATCCTTCATTCTTCAAGCCCACAAGCAAATTTCAGCCCAAGAAGGCAACAATACAGAATAATACACAGGAAATACATATAATGTGCGGTTTTCTACATGCTTATGTTTTTTAGGCATGTCTCCTACACGGAAAGTTTGACGCTGAGCCTTTTGATGTGATGTCCTTTCCCTTTCTGTTTCTTCTTGAGAACTTGTAGGGATTTGTTCCTTCTATATCTATATACCTACATAGGTACATCCAATCCAACAAAGTCTTTGATCTGTTTATTTCGCTCCGGGATAGAGACTTTTATAAAGGTTATATAGGCATAAGTATATGTAATATTTCAGTTGGACTATAAAACCTTAACATCAGAGAGAAAGAGAAAAGCAAAATCTTCAAGAAATTGGTAAAAACAGAATTACTTTCCGTGCCTTGTTGTTATATTATAGCACGTGTTCAAGTTGTTTGGCAAGGCGGCGAGGGCCAGAACAATAGGAATTTTCAGAGAAGCGTGATGATCAATGATTATAATGCTGAAGGAAAATGCATTCATGGCCTACTTTGAAGAATGGTCTTCACGTAACACAAAATACAACACATTTTAACAATGAAGCTTGTGCAAATCGTGATTAAAAACAAATCTCAATATTATTATTGATGAAGTTAATACAAAAGCTTGGATTGATAACTTGTTTAAAAAATAAAATCTTAAAAATAACAAGTATTTCTGGGAATTATAATGCTTATTTGTAGAGCATATGGCATTAAGTATCGACATTCAATATTCATCGGAAACCTTTTTAAATTGTAGAATGCATTTGTTTAAATATTTAA
>JAHZNC010001848.1:0-12531 GCA_027744095.1 Zhuqinia jingwanae | reverse complement strand
TAGGTCACAAAGAGTAACGCGATGATGGTCGCTTTCACCATGAAATATAACTTGAGGAAAGCAGCCAACGAGACCATACAGAGGACCCAAGAGTATACCACATAGTGTGGACTGTCCCGACACACAGCAACTGAACCTTTCACAGAACTACCACCTTCATTTACTTCATTACTACGACCAGCTTTGGCATCCCATGGTTGATCAATCGTTTGTCTTGGCCATGACGAGTCCTTTCCATGCGCTCCATTATAATCATCAGTAGCACTATTGTACGTGGAGGGCTCATGTGGAAACTTATCACTACCAAAGTGGGCTCCCTATTATAACCGTTACTATTACCGTTTCTGTTGTACCATGAGGATGTCTTTGTCGTGGAAGTGTCACTTGTTACCACTTCATTTCTACGTTTCCTACTACGAGCTAATATCACAAGGTCATCATTATCATTAACATAATCATCAACAGGGTTTGGCACTAATACTGATGATGCCGCCGCCGTCGCCGCTGCTGCTGAATCCGACGGTGGCGGCAAGGAGAAGGAGGACGAAATGGAGGAAGACGAAGAGAAAGGCGTAGTAAATGTACCCGACGTCTTTGCCTTTCTCTCTTTGTCTTCATCAAAAAGAGTTGTTCTCCTCGAAGGAGTAGTAGACTTCACGTTGTAGCTATTCCTACTACTCGGAAATTTATGGTTCTCATAATGATTATTGAAATTATTGTTGATAAAATTAAAACTGTCTTGCTCGTTCCTACTAAAATCCCTCGCATCATTTTCCTTTTCGTCTATCGTCGCAGCATCATCATTATTATTGTTATTATTATTATTATCATTATTGCTTCTCAACGTTGTCTGGTAATTTTTCCACGTGGGATTAAGTGTCGTGTAATAGTCGTACTGACTTTCTGAGTCGGAACGGGGGTTCATTTCATCGAAATTTTTTTTGTAGCTACCACCATATGAAGTATGATGGAGACGAGGGAGAATGAAGTTTATATTGTAATTATTATTATTTTTACGGGCAAGGGCTGGCTCGGAATGAGCTCTTTTAAACCTGCGCGACTTCTTTGCTTGTTGCTGGTGAAAATTTGTTTCCTTCCTTTCGTCTTCCGAGGTTATTATTGAGGACTCTACGACGGGAAAGGAGGAAAATGATAATGATGTTGGCTCAATGGCAGCACTAACATCAGGAGCAGCACCACCGCTTAAAATTGTACCCAACTCGTTGTTTAACAAACTCCCTAACTTGAGCCCGTTTTTTCCAGTCTGGCTTGCTATGTTGCTCACAACTTTCTTTGATGAAGCAGGCTTATTACTGCTACTTGTTCTCTTGTGTCTAGTAGCATGACTGATGATTGGTTCACTTGAAGCTACCACCGAGCTTTGTTCTTCTCCAGCTTGTTCCTTTGTTTTTGTTGTAGTCATTTTCTTTGAAGCTTTTATCTTGATGCCGTTACAGCTTGTGGTGATAGTGGTGGTGGCGGCGGCAGTGGGGCTAACAGTTCTTGATCTTCCTGTTGTTTCACTTTCTTTTCTCCCAGCTTGTTGTAACATCCCTGAGGTATCATCATCATAACTCTCACTCAGCTGCTTCCCTCCACTCCATAAAGCATTCTGCTTGTTCTCGTTCTGCTTGATGCTATCAACCTCATCCAACACCACGCTCAACTTACTACTACTGCTACTACCACCACTTTCATTCCTCCTACTGCTGACTTTTTTCAGGTCAAAGACTTGCCTTTCTCCTTTCTTCTCTCCCGTTTGATTTGTGTGTTCCTTTCCCTTGAAAAAACTAGTGAAGCGGTGGGTCTTCTTTTCCCCGCTCTTTTGCAGTACAACATCATGAGCCACTGAAGACAACAAGGAAGACGAGAAGGAAGCAACATCATTTCGGTTATTTATGATCCTGCTTGAACTCAAGGGAACAGTGGAGATGGGATTTTTTTGCAATGTCCCAATTCTTTTTGCCGTCATTGATTCTTTCTCTTCTTCCTCCTCTTTCCCTCCGATGCTTCTCCTCTTTCTAAAACCTGGGCTGTGTGTGATAAACGCTCCAGTTACCGTTCCATTACTCTCCCCTTCAGTGACATCGTTGTTACTCATTGAACCAATGGTCATTGTCGAAGTTGCCCTTTTATCTCTGGACAACTGGTTTGCTTCATCTATTTGTCAAGAAGAGTTTACAAACATATAATGATGATTTTTTGAAAAACTTTTTATTTCATGAAAACGCAAGGAACTACTTTACACCCTTACAGGAAAAAATACAAGCATTTAAGAAGGTGATGATGATCTTTAAGCATGCAAGCAACATACTTAGCACTACTATTACTACTACTACTACTAATACACTATTTAGATATAAGTCTTATTGATTCGTACAAGTTTTTCGTAGTTTTCATTCTCAAAGTGTTTGCTTAATTGTTGGTTGTGTACGTGTTATCCTGATGTGTTTACTTCTTATGTACTACGTGTTTTTACAAAACAAAAGAGGACAAATCCTTCCTGTTTACTTTAAGTTAAAAGCGCAACTATACGAGAACACATTTTATCCAATTCACAGACAAAAAGGGGTTGGTGGCAAGCCGGTGAATACAACCCGGGTGATGTTGCATCTGGGTGAATTGACCCAGGTGAATACAATTTAGGTGAAGAAAAAAACACAAATTAGGTGAATTTTTTAGCATATTTTTTACATCCCTGACTCCAGGTTGACCTCACCCTGAATTGACTCGAAACCTCAAGATTCGCAATTGTGTTACCCTATGGTTATTTGTTATTTGGTCATTTTAACCTAATCTAACCTGACCACGAATATAATTAAACAATGTTTGATTACCAGAGCACGGATTTGCATGACAAATCATCTCAGTCATGCTTTGAGATGCAGATGGTAACCCAGGTTTAAAACATATATTGATAAAAGTACATTTTTCACGTGTGAAAAACGGATGGAATATAAGTAAAGATACGAGCGGAATAATGTCAAATAAAATTTTAAATCAGTTACTCTGAAATTAACTATCGGTATTTCTGTTCATAAATTCGTTAGAAAATGTCATTTTTATGTCATTTTTGACAGTTTTTGTCATGTTGTCATTCAATTTTGGCTTTTTTCATGTCATTCAATTCCTTGCTCTGAGGATTACATTTAAAAAATAAAAGTGCAGTTTCCTTAAACTTAACTGAAGTAACTACCTAGTCTAAAAACCTAACTATCCTGAAAGAAGCACAAGAAACCTCAAATATCTTACCCATCGAAAATAAAAGTCAACGGCCAGGCGATCACAAATGCACTTAAGACACTTCCAGTTGAGGTCAACCTGGTTCAGAGGGTAACAAATGATCAACCCCAAAAGTGGCCCCCATGTCTAGATCAGTGCAAAAAATATTAACTATGAACTCGATAGCCAATGGCTATCGGCTATCCTTATATTTTGGATGGCTGGTGGACATAGCGCAACACCAACTGATATTCAAGATTTTGAGTGGACTAATGTAATGAATTGAATGTATAAAAAAATTCCCCTAAATTGTTTTTCACCTAAATTGTTCTTCACCCAAATGGTTTTTCACCCGGGGCAATTCACCCGGGTGCTACATCACCCAGATTGTATTCACCGGCTTGCCCGGAACCCGTGTGTTTTTACAAAACAAAAGAGGACAAATCCTTCCTGTTTACTTTAAGTTAAAAGCGCAACTATACGAGAACACATTTTATCCAATTCACAGACAAAAAGTCATACAAAAAAAACCAAACAAGAGAAAATTTTCCATTCTATTTGCACACCCACAATGTACAATATGCACTATATTTACTTTGTCCATTAGCCAACAAATAAACAAAACCAGTAACATTATTACTATCATGATTCGAAACAAAAGCCCAAACAAAAAAGTTTTATTTTTGCAAACACAGCATAAGAAACAAAAAGGGGATTTCTATCAAGTTATAAGAGTAATAACAGAAAGTACAAGTACCGACAAACTTTTTTCTGGGGATTTCGATCCTATAAAACTTCGATGCAGCAAAAAAAGTATGTTATCGGTGGTGGTCTGCTTTTTTTCATGTCGTACCGCTACCATACAGATTTGTTCTTGGTATTTGTTATCTTATCATCATGTAACATGAACAATATTTCAATTGTACTAAAGCTGTACACTCTCACAGTCTGCACTACAAAAGATGCTCAAATACTAATAATAAAAATGCCATGACCAGTAAGAACATCAATGTGCACAAACTTAGAAACTTGTGTAAGCAAAAGTATACGTTGAAAGTAGCAGTACTTACTATACATTTTAGTGAATTTGTAACTGTATCTGAGGGAATATAATGAATAAAATAAAGTTGCCGAGGCTTCCTTATTTGCTCGTAGCTTTATATAGAAGAAGTAAGCGGTCTGAAAAAAGAGAAAATTGAAGTCTTCTGTGTGGCCTATAATACACATTATGTGTATGTACATGACTAACATGACCATAGTCCATAGAGAAAAGTCCCCAGTACACATTATCCTTTAGAATTTCGACTGACGACAAACCAAAAGATTTACATTGTTGTGTTGTGTACAACGATAATGCAAAGACGAAGGAATGTGCAGAGATAGATGCTTAAATATGAACTTATTGTTATGTATTCTTTGCCAATAATATCTTTTTTGTACTAATAGCACACTTGATATATGCATGTATATACTGCCAATTCGGCAAGACAGAACGAACTTTCTCCCTTTTCCCTGGTATATAATTCTCTGCACACACACACACAACAAGTTTATGACTACAAATGACGGCTTTGGGAGTTCTATATAGCTTATGTCTGCTTTCTTTCTGTTAGAGAGAGAGGGAGAGAACAAGAAAGCTTTTGAGACTCTTTTCTCCGTCCCTTTTCCATTTATTAACACACTTTCTCCGCAGGGAGATCCAATAACATGCATTATTTTAACAAAGAAACATCATTCCAAACCCGGGACCACCACCATCAACAACAAACCGGAGGAGTACTACTATGGAACCGTCCCGGAACAATACCTTCCAAGAAGATAGTAGAAAAGTGTGAGTAGTAACTCGGGTAACATGTCGGCGAATATTTATGTTTTTCAAGGAGCAATATTTGAAATTTTTTCACATGCCCACATAATGTGTTCCGTAATATGTACAATTTGGGTAACTTACTTATCTCCAAAAGTGTACGTGTACTCATTCTTCTCTCCTCGGCACAACTACAAAAGGAGGAGGAAGTATAACAATTGGCAAAGAAAAAAAAACTCCACATCTTTAACCAACAAACCCATTCTTTGATCTCGTTTTCATTTGTATTTATAGTGTATAGTATAGGCTTCTAATCAGACAACATATTTTGTGCTCTCTCTCGCTCTCCGCTTCAACTAACCTATCCTCACTCATAGAAAAGTTTCACTTTCTCTTTGCCCTCGCCTCGAGTTTCCATTCCACTATATAGTATCATTTCGAGTTTTTCAAGGCGAATCTTCTTTTTTCTCACAATTTTGCCAAATTAGCACCCCATATGTATCCTGCACACTAATAATTCTCTGCAGCTATTAGGTATATAGGTAGCTCTCATATAAAATATACCGTCCCATATTATACCGCATTATAGTACATAGTCATAATGTCTTAAAGAGGGAAAAATAAAGACATAGCTACACTTTATAAGATTTACACTTTATACAGAGATACCAATGTAAGTATTTATGGTGTTAAATCCAGTTTGCCTTACATGGCTTTGTGCCACTATGCATTCATGATCATCATCGTCATCAAAGTTGTTCTTGTAATATAATCCTAAAGTTTCCTTTTGACACCAAAATCCACAACTCTTGTTATCTCTCTACAGTTTTAGCTAATATTCTACAAAAAAAGTAGTAGCACTCTCTTTTTCGTATTAAGAGGTCTAAGAGTGAGTGGGTACAAAAAGGAACACACACACACTTAACTTTCTTCTCTTTTCTGGCACTCATCCTCACCGACAAGATGAACAAGAGAAAGATGCTTGTGATAATGCAATAACGTTAGATTAACTATAAAGAAAACATTTTCTCCTCAAACTCTTTAAGGTTGCACTTTCTCAGGAATTNAAAGATGCTTGTGATAATGCAATAACGTTAGATTAACTATAAAGAAAACATTTTCTCCTCAAACTCTTTAAGGTTGCACTTTCTCAGGAATGTTTTTATTCTTTCAACGAAACTAATTACATATGCTTTGAATAAGTGTACTACCGAAATATATAAAACACGAGACCAAACAAGATTTTTATTGTTAACTTATGTATACCATAGTCAACCTAGGTAAAACTTTTATGCTGCCAGTATTATTTTTTGTATTCATATGATAACTCAAATAAAAAAATGACAATCGTTAGTTATGGCGGATGTTCATAGTGTGGTTTTATTGTTTGGGAGGCAAAATGGATAATTTAATATGAACATTTTTGTGGTTTAGGAGGCAGAGGCAGGCGGCATGTGACAAAATTGAGCCACTTGGTAATGTACAGAGCTCATTACTCAGTGAATTCTAGTACCTACATACATACATTTTGGTACATCCGACTGTTAACAATCTATATACATATTTTCTTAGGTGACTTCTCCTTTCCTTTGACTCTTGAGTGTAACTAGAGGTACGTCGTAAAAAACGAGCTGCACGTACTTCTCATACCACTTTTCAAACTAAAAATCTGAGGACTACTACACAGTGTGTGTAGGGTTCACACACTACTCCTTGAATGAATTCAGGAAACGTGTCCTCTCAACATCTTTAAGTGTCACATCACGTTACCTTAAGCCAAACCAAACAGGATGAAATTGGATTGTCCGGCATAAAAATATGTATGTATAAAGTTTTGCTCGGGTGGTAACACTATGAAGGAGGGTACTTCTTCGACGGTTTTTATCCTCCGAAGATTTCCTTTTCGGGACAACGACGTTTGCCAGCATATTATACAATATACATAATATATCCAACTTCTTTTTTTACTTTACTGTTAATGCCAGTAGTATGACATTTTTTGGGGGAAATATGTGTATGTGGGCGTGTGTGTATGCGATGTCAACTACTTGGGAAGAAAAAAGGGGCAGAGAAAAGGCACGTAAAAAAGAAAATTCTATGAGTGATCAAGAGAATTTATTGCTGAAGGATGGCAATACATTAGCCACATTAAGCATGATGCATGCCATTTGGTTTCGGCATGTGTACTTGTGAGTGCAATGCAAGCAGTTCGGGGTAAATAGTCTTTAAAATATTCTAGACTTGTTCATTCATTCATACAAATACAGGATGTAGGTACCATATGCCTTCATCTATTCGAAGAAAAACAGGCACACAACAGCAGTAAGAATGACCATGCTTTTTCAATGTTATATGCAATTTTTCCGTATTCCTCTATTGAGAAAAAGGGAATTTAATCCTTTTTTTGGCAAAATGCAATAGTTAAGAGGTTATACGACAAGGGAAACAAAACATTCTTGATGTCCTGTGTTCAAGCTGTAGTACTAATACAAAAATAACTGGCGTAAAACAAGTTTAAAAAAGGGGGAAGAGAAATTTCATCAAGCATCTAAGGCAGATACTTAAGGATAATATATTGTATTAAAATACTTTTTAACTATTTTTATTTACATTTAGCTCCTAATATCTTTTGTGTCTTTTGTGTATCATCTTATTTTATAGCAGTAGGAGAAGCAAAGAAGGAGACACCAACAGTTCCAAGTAAAAAAACCAAGAGTCCACATATTTCTCATCTTTACTCTTTTTTTTAGAATGGAATTCATCTGCTGGAGGATTACGGTTGATGATGAGAAATATATAAATAACTTGGACTAAATGAGAATTCCTTTTCTGACCAACAACTTTCACTCACATCAGTCACCCAATTGTTTTTTGCTCCCACTCGTTGGGGTATGGTGCGTGGGTTATTGCTACACGTTTTCATTGTATAATACGCCAATGTAGTAGAAGTGTTGTAGTTCAATATAAATGAGATGAAGTGAGAGAGCTCGAGGAATTCAAGGGTTAGCTACATATACAGAGAAAGCATCCCTACACGGACTACCATTTTTTGGTTGCGGTTCAATGTACAAACAAAAAGTTATATATATATATATACGTATGTCTTGATACTCTCTCGGATATGTTTTTGTGAGGGGAAAGCTTTTATGGCAGCATCAACAACCAACCACCACCGCCACCACCACCCGCACTGTTGTCCCCAAAGCCGCCGTGTATTTGTTTATCTTAGGGATAATCGCAATGTAAGGACTAAAGGACACACGATGTGAAACGCGGCTATATAAAATAGAAAAAAATGGAATAGCAGCAGAAGCAAAAAAGTCGTACACAGTCCCGTTGTGGTAGTAAGACCAAACATGACACGTTCTTACAAACTTTGTTGTGTAACACAACATCTGTATGCTTCAGGACGCCACACAATAACACGACAAAACATTCATTCATTTATTTTCTTCACGCCACGTACGTATTTGGCTTCCTTTCCATTTTTGATACCATCAACCGTAGTGTATATAGTGAATAAAAAGGAGAGTCAGCAATCAGCTCGTTCAAAAAGATCCTCTTTTAGGGAATTAGGTAGAGAGAGATCATGGTAATGCTAAAACCACAAATTCAAAGCCTTTTTTTTTTAGCTTAGCTTGAAGATGTATACCTCCCTTTTTATAATGAAAATTCCCAGACACAAAATAATGTGTCGCAGTCCTACTTAATTTTCAAATTGGAAATTGCGATACTGAAAATGGAATGTGGAGGACGATTATGACAATGAGCTATAAAACAGTGGGTTAACTGAGATGGTTTATTTCAGCACCAGAGCTACAGGAAATTAAAGCAAGGCAAAATTTAATTTAAAAATCAAAAATCAAAGCAAATTGTATACAATATATATATATACCTATTAAGAGCTAAAGTTAAGCGGGGGTACAAGATATAGGTATGTATGCATTTGCAAGAAAGCTTTAGTGCAAATAGAATGAAAACACGTTTAAACGCGTCAGCAGCGCGTAATATGCAAGCAATAAAAAGTACAAGAGAGAAAGGTGAGAGAAGGTGAAAGTGGTGCGTTGTGTATACAAAATTCGTGTCAGTTCCCATTTCCGACCTAATCGCACATAAACCTTGCTCTTGATATGCTTATTTTTCTCTTACCATCCACGTCCTGAATCGAAGATGAAGTGAAAGTGGAGGATTCGCTATGAAATGGCTCCAGATCCGTTTCCTCTCTAGAAATTGAGCTCTCAGTGAAGGACTCTTCCAAACCATCCAGTTCTCTACGACCGGTCAAGAGCATTGCCAAGATTTGCCCGGCTGACTTTTTCAGTTATGCTAGTAATCCTCCTACTTTCATTCTCTGTTGCTGGCGAATTCGTGGGTGCAGGAGTCATCCCTTGTTTGAATGTATCACGATCAAAGCTTAACTACATGAGAGAATACAAACATTGGAAAATGTTCATCATTCACGCTAGTATCGTCATCACCCTATCATCGTCCATGTTTAGTGTGTAAGCACGCTCTTCATACAAGGAAGACGATTGATCACACACTTTCTCCCATCATCCATACATATTTATTATGTAACATATCTATACAGCTATTACAGCTTCCTAGCGCTCTACACAGAAATCCTTTCAACGGCTTACTCAGAAAAGAAGGAATAAGTTTTCACGTTATTAACATTATTAACATAAGCAAGAAAAATCCTATATAGCGTCCAACCTGCAGGTTAAAGTTCTGTGTAGATTTTGTCAAAAGGAAGTTAAAAGAATTCCATTAAATTTCACTCTCAATTTCACTCGATTTATTGCCTACGGTTTATATACTACAAAACACAAATACTAATAATAACCTATTTGTCAACGCAAAATACTATGAATTGTAGCAACCTTACATGTACTGTGGTGCATGATATGATCTCATTGAACTGGGAAACGCTTTTAAACTGTAGTGTGACTTTTAGATCTTTTACACTGCATGTTGTAGTGCACTAGTTGCCACGAAAAGGAATACATAAATGTGATACTTTTCCAATCATACAAGTGCTCCACACTATCCACAGATTAAAATTGAGATAATAAAATTGATTTATTGGGCAGATATATATATATATTTGTGTACTTACGATGGTTAACCCCGTTGCTACAGCGATAGTTGCAACGATAAAAACAACAAAAATACTTCGGTCCTTCCAACACAGGCTGAACGTATCCGACCATCGAATCAACTTATCGGGCAGAACAGGAAACTCATTAGCCATTACGACAATGAGGCAGCACGTTAAGATAATGGACGCAACTGTCAACGTGGCAATCGTTATGGGCACTCTGTAAGGAAAAGTAGAAAAAGTTTTCATATACATAAGTAGATAGGACAAGATAGAATGAAAGTATTCAGTATCTACAAAAGTAGCAATTACACCAACTACTTGTTTGGTTGAATGTTTAATAGGTAATAGTAGATATCGACCCACAACACTAATACAGGCAAATGTGCGATTTCTCGAGCGTGTGTAGTCACTTTTTGTGGACAGTTTTTTAACTTTTGAATCGCAAATTCATTTAAAAATTTATAATCGTTTGGTCATTTACAAAAAATATATGCTTGAACAGATTTGGAACCAACTACTGTGAATCTCATAAACTTCCTTATGCACCTATTATCATGTTGATAAATCTTGCTACTCGTAAACATGAATCATGACATGAATGAGGCCTGGTGCGTTGGTACGATGTCCTTTTGAGTGCTGTGTTTTTGGAATATAATTTATTTACAAGCACGTACTTTCCGCCTTTTGTACCCTACATTTTAGAGTCTAAAAGGCCAAATTACTCATGGAAACTTGTAAACAGGCAATAAATTAGCTCCTACTACTACACGTATCTAATAGGTATCATGAGAAACTTGCTTCCAAACTGTATTGGTCAGCATCAGCAAATTTTTAAATCCTATATTTAAAAAAAGGTTATAAAAAATACCTACTACTGTAAACTTCACTTTTCGTTCATAAAATCGCATTTCTGTTCTGTCTAAAATGTTGAGGGCTATACTATATTGAATTTCATGAAATTCACACTATGTAGGTTGTGAAGATATTATAATATGAAATCGTAAAACGATGTCTCACTCCACTCTGCTACATTCTCTATCGAATCAAAAATCATAAAATCTTTAATGAATTGGAACCCCTATGCAGTTTAACTACTAATTTAAATGGTAATTAACTACAAATGGTGCAGAACGCACGTGTGAGTGTGGTGTTGAAGAAAGTATAGTAGTTGGATGCACAAAAAGGAAGTCAAGCCAATTCAAATACTCATGTCGAAAGTCTCTCTATACACTTTATGTACATAGAGAGTATAAAAGGCTCACTTACGCAGGAATCATGATGGCCAGACTGGCAGCAGTGAATAGCCAGATAATAAAAACGCAAAGCACGTTCGACTTGAACGTGTCCTCCTTCAGGAGACAGAACTGCAAAAAGTAAATAAAAAGGAAAAATCATGTTTATTTCCAACTTCCCATTTAATCTCCCATTTATGTACATGATGCATAGTATTTTTCATGTGTATACATATACATACATTCATGCTTACATAGGTACTTTGTGTACAAGACATTGTTGTGACTTTTACATACAAGCTTACATCCATTCTACAAGCTAAGATTCTTGTTTTTTTTTGGAACTAAGAGAGAAAGTATTTTTTGTTTATTTTACTTTTCCACGTAGGCATACATATTTGCCAACTTGGCGTTTTCGCTCTGTGTGCTTTTGTTCACACATCCTTACATATACAATACATACTTACACTACTGCACAAATTTACATGCTCACTAACTGTGCATAATTGATGTGCCCCTTTTCCTAAAATGAAAAATTCCATTGATGATGTTCATTTTGGCTTATCTCCATGATCAGTGCGGGAGAAATTTAAATTGAATTTTTGTAACATGCAACTTTCCATCTATCTACTAGCTTTTGTCCTTTCTCTTGCTTCAAAATTGAACTGTAGTTGTTGTGGAACTCTGTAATATATAAACCCTAACTCGATAAACCAAAGCACACACTGAGTGCTATGTCTAATTTTAAGAGGATAAATGGAGGTCTATAAACCCGTGCGTGCATGCTCATAATACCTACTTAAACGAGCTGATCTATTCAGCAGATTGTAACCGCTTAAAAAATAAGCTAATAAGGAAAGACATTCTTGTTGTCCTTTTCATTACATTTTTGATGGTACTTTTAAAGACAACGGCGCTGATGAAACTTATTAGGCCGCCAGGCTACGTGAGGGTTAAAACTTAATAGGATGAGGGGGAACTCTGAATGCATCGTTTAGCTTTCCGTTTTTATTTTGGGAGCCACGACATAATGGATTATGGATGTGTAAACAATCCTGAAGATTGGATGGAAACCTGCCATTTTCTTGTGTTGACACAGTAAAAAGTACTCATGAGTATTTAACGACCTAAAGCTTTTAAATAGCAAGTTTCCAATCTTCCAACAA
>JAHZNC010001847.1:0-15806 GCA_027744095.1 Zhuqinia jingwanae | reverse complement strand
TTTTTCAGTGGATACAATGCTCAATTTTAATGATTCACATGTGAGTATTTCACGTGTAAATTTTCCATTTTTAACTATATCCTGCACGCACGGAATGAATCCCAATAATTTTTTCTACTGACAACTGATGTTTCACAATGGTAATAAGCTTCATTAGTTTGACAAATAATGTGTCCCTAAAATGCACACCTTATATAATTAGGAAAACAGAATCCAACATTATATAATATTATGTGTATATATTATATTACCCTGGAAAATTCGTTAAAAAATTGAGTCAGCCTTCTCTTTCAAGAATTATTTGTAAATTCATTCATTCAATAACAGGAAATTATAAATAATGAGACTTATAATTGGTGGAACTCAAAACAAAATGGGGGAAAAAATTACTGAGAGAATTGATCTCGTCAGATATTTTGCTATGCTCATTTCTACTTTCTTACAAACACACTAGTATTTTTATTTTCAAAATAAACTTACTGTACATATCAATACATACTCGGAATCAGCATAATTGTAAATTTCAGGCTCTCATAGGTCACACATAATTTGCATTTCAAGATGAAATACTTGGTTATTAGCTAATAAAAATGCTTGTTTAGATTCATTTTTCAAAACAAAAATTTGCTTACGAAACTAATTAATTTTCGCTCGTTCTGCTGTAAGATAACATATTTGTACGTAAGCATATCCTTATTTTTCAAAATACCTGTATTTTGCTATGCTCATTTCTACTTTCTTACAAACACACTAGTATTTTTATTTTCAAAATAAACTTACTGTACATATCAATACATACTCGGAATCAGCATAATTGTAAATTTCAGGCTCACATAGGTCGCATATAATTTGCATTTTAAGATGAAATACTTGGTTATTAGCTAATAAAAATGCTTGTTTGGATTCATTTTTCAAAACAAAAATTTGCTTACGAAACTAATTAATTTTCGCTCGTTCTGCTGTAAGATAACATATTTGTACGTAAGCATATCCTTATTTTTCAAAATACCTGTGAAAATTGTTTTTGTTTTGTATGTATTCTAGCGAGACCCACTTTACTATCAACGTGATTGTGATTCATTGTGCTTTTCATGCAGTGTGTATTTCATATGTGTTTGAACAATGAAGGCTGGTGAGGTTATGTCATTGTATGAAGTGAAGTCATTGTATGTCGTTTCCAAGAATCCGTTTGCACATTATTTTCCAAATAAGCAAGGAAAAAGTTGATACCTTGAATTTATACACTCTTTACACTTTCGCCAAACGTATGTCAATATACATAAACTAATATTAATGGTACAATCATCTTTATTATTGAGCCACGTATAGATATATTAGTTAATGAATGTTAAAAACTGTCACCAATAAATTTAAGATGTTATCTTACCATGTGCTTGTGCTGATCCTGGCCGTAATTTCCAGACTTTCATTTATAGCTGGAGAAGATCGTAAATAAGTTTTTTTTTTAAACTTTAGTAGGAACATTTATATGTATACTATTATATTTGTTGCAAAAGATAACATACATGCTCAATTTTTTAATAATAATACCGGCAGAAGATCCTAAGGTCGCCACCAATCCTCTCGAACCACCAAAAATAGAAGCCCTTCCACAGGGTCGTATTAGTGCCGAGCAATTCTCTACTTATAGAAAAGAAGCTTGTGGCAATGTGCCGGCATTCGGAGCAAGTGAACAAAATGCCAAGTGGTCCGACACACTAACCTTGGGGGAGATTTATGAGCTTGCCCTTTTGAACATGGGTTACGGATTGACCGCTGATGCCATTGGCCATTTACCCATAGACCTCGGTTGGAGGAAAGTGCTCATTGATCAAATGTCGTACATTTCCCGGACCTCATGCGATACGGAAGCTGTATCCTCTATGTTTATGAATGCCGTGAAAAATTTGTTTTTGTATTACATGGTAAAAATGGAAAAGAACTTGGAAAAGGAGGCCAATGTAACCAGACTGGAAAAGTGGAAAGCGGAAAAGCACAATGAGACGTGGACCGAAATCATTAATTCACTATCCAAATGCGCTGCAGATGTGGATCCAATTATATTTGAGGATGATTGCAGTGTTGTAAGTGGGTAAAGAGATTAGTGGGGATGGATGGGTACAGTTGATCTTATTTTAAAATGATGATGGAGTAGTGACTGAATAATAAATTATTATGATTTGGTGCAGGTGACTGGTTATATTGACGAGAAAGGGATGTCACATCCAACAGATGAAGTCGAGGAGCAATTTGATATTGAGTTGTCAGAGACTGAGGCGGACGGACTTGATTATATTGTTGATGGCGTGTGGTGGATGTTCACTGGAACCTTTGCCCGATGCTATGCTCACTTTTATCCCAATGAAGATATCATGCTACTCTTCTTGCAACGTTTTCGTGAAGACATCATGTCATTTTTTTTGGATCGATGGTATTGCAAAGGGATAACATTATTTAAAAGCTATGTAATCTAAATAATTAAATAATTAATTTTTTCCCACACGATAAATCACAGGAGAGGAGCTGGAGAATTGGAGAAACAATTTGACGTTGTCTTTGGTCCATTTATGTCGCAAATTCAACTTGAGAATTTGCGGAAATGCTCTACGTCTGCATTCGGCTATGAAGGACTGAAAGGCAGGCATCTTGTGCGCCCAGTCATTGTCACTGTTGATAAGAATAAAGTTAAAAATTACAAAACAGGTATATAATTTACATTGATTTTGACAAAAATAAATTTCAAATTGAGATCATGTTCCAGAAATCATGTTACTTGTGGTTTAACAGACTCTTTTACCGGCAATGACAAGGATAAGGATGATGATGATGATGACGACGACGCTTAAAGTGTTAAACTTACATTTTTAGCAAAGCCATTTTAATAAACATTAATATTTTTGTCATGCATTCAAACAACATAATTTTCTTTCACTTTATTCAAGTGTATTGCACTTCATTATAATATCATAATATTTTTTATAAATATTATGCAACAAAAATGTTTCATTATTGAGCATGATTTTTTATAATTACAGCACATGTAATTATAACAACTGTGAGCGTACTAGGTGGGTGGGTACGCATGCGTGAATGAGTAGCTTTGATGACGACTCAATTGTTCATGTACCAATTGGTATCAATTAATTGTTTCATCCATGATTCACCCACCAGAAAACGTGTTTTCGCTAGTCATCATCATCATTAGTTTGTGTAATAGTTTTTGTAGTGACTAAAAGGATCATCATCATCATGGCAAGTATTAAAAAAATATTTTCGTTTAAAAGTTCAGTGGCTTCACGGCTGCTAAATTGGAAACAGGAGGGCTTGGATGAGGGATGGGCAGTGAAAGCGGTGGAGGGATTGGTTAAAAAGTTGAAGCAACGGAAAGATGCAATTGAGGAGTTTGAGCAGGTCCTCAGCGTCCCCGGAGCCTCAACAAAGTGCGTCACCATCCCAAGGAATATTGATGGTCGTCTTCAGGTAATTTTAAATAATGTGATTTTGTTACTAATCCATTGTTTTCAGGTTTAGGTCAAGTTTGGGGATGTTTTCAAACTAAATCTAAATCTAACTTAATTATTATTATTATTGTGCAGGTGGCGGGTCGGAAGGGATTTCCGCACATGATTTTTTGTAAAATCTTTCGCTGGCCGGACTTGAGATCACAATACGAGTTGGAACCAGTGGAATGTTGTGAATACTCCTTTTCAACAAAACAGAATGAAGTGTGTATTAATCCATACCACTACGAACGAGTTGAAAATCTGACCAATTTGCTCCCCATTCTTGTGCCAAGGCGTATTCCTTCCAACACAGCCTCTACCAGCAATCCGCCCGTGAGTGAAAGTCCTGAGACAGTGCCATTCCAGAAACTGCAACATTGGGCAAGCCTTTTTTCATAAATATTATATTTAAAATATATAATATATTTATATGTATATATTATATTCAGATATTATATTCAGAATTACTGTTTACTCAATTGTGAAAATTGAACAATAAAATTCATACCATTTTATTGCTAAAATGTACTTCACTTGCTCTTGTTCGGAAAGCTCATTCACTCCATCTTAAAGTGAACAAAGACATTTTGTATGAATCCGATTTGGTTTCTCTTCATCTCTTCGCACATGTCTCTTTATAAATACAGCTTTTTGTGTTTGGAAATAGGGAATACCCCAAGCAATTGAAGAGATACTAAAAGTTGCGCGTGAACTTGTTCAGGTGAGTGGTGGTCAGGAAAACCGGGCCTGGCCCAAAATCTCTTCTCCATTCCACTCTGCACTACCTACCTATTATGATAAAATGGCTAAATGCATTGAGAATGTGTGAGTTTTTACGCCGCTGCTTTATGTACACAGAAATCCCTTCCATGTATACACAAGCATTTTGTGCAGAGCAAAGTGCTATAATAACAGAACAGGAAGGATATCATCAGCAGCCAACTTGGAATTTGAAAGACAACAACAAACGACGATATCTTCTTAAAGGTCGTTAGTTGCGGTGATATTTTGAAGGAAAATTATTTTTCAGTAGTGCTGGTGGTGGTGGTCACATGTTCATCAGCTAGAGATAGACCAAAAGGTAAAGTGATCTGATTGATATTTACACATTAACCAAAGTTATCGGCGTTTTGATACTTTTGTGCTTATCAGATGTGATATTTTTGGGTACAATTAGTACTGTTCTAGTGTACTATATGACCAACTTGGTATAATTTTTATGTTAAAAATATGTGTAAAAACTGAAAAATAATAATTACATATTACTCAGATCCAGTCAGCTGATCGAGGGATTTAGTTTTATATAATTGAATAATTTGTTATAATTTCAGGTGTTATGCTGCTTTTAATGAAAACCTTGTGACCAACTAGACTTCATTGGACATTCGACAAAAGTTTTGTAACCAGATTAGTGGTTAAATTAATTCCGGCAATAATTTAGGTAAATAATATTTTTGCCGTACTTTTTAGTATGTCGGATAAAGTATATGAGAAATTGAATATTACTACTATTACAATTTACAATAGATTGAAATACGTGTATGTTAATTTAAGGATATTTAAAAGCGCAAAATGGCTACCAGCGTACTTCGTATGCTCTTAAGGCAATCAGCCCAAACTCTTAGACAGTCCCAGAAGGCTCCTAGTAGATTTTTGTTATTGTGCCGCCAACTGACTGCCTCCCGTAATTTTTCGTCGTTGGTTCAGGTAAATACCGTTGTTACGAAAGCATTATTGCTGTTAAGAAATACTTCTATAACTGTGTTATGCATACAAATATTTATTTTACATTTTTCTCCGCAGAATGTTCATCAAACGTGGGCACCCAGTTCAGTTTTTTGCCAACACCTACAAGTAAGAAGTTATGCCGCCGACTTAAAGAAACTTGATGTGGAGGAGATTCGTGCGAGGGTACTAAAAGTGTGTGCAGCATTCGATAAAATCACAGCTGAAAAGGTATGATATAATTAATGTTCTGTTCTAATTAGACTCATAATCGATTTGCAGTACAGGTTACGTCGTGTGTTTATATCCGGTCCGACCAATTTTCCCCACCACATAATAAAAATACACATAACTGCGTTGCTCAAGTCATTCATTGGCTTCATATATGCAACAAAGTCAGATAACGATTATTGATAGGGTTTTCGAGAGGATGAACGCTCATTAATGCTAGTTTTTGTTGTTGTGGGTTAAAGCAGGCAATGACAAGCGGTGGATTGTTGGGAGGACGTGGTTTCGTCCGACATTATTCTTCTGCAGAGCCTCTCACGTTGGGATACATTCGCGATAGGGTACTATTAGTCCTTAAGCTCTATGATAAGGTTGATCCCAACAAGGTAAATCACCGTTTTGTACCATTGTGTCTTCTTTTCAAAATTTCCATCTCAAATGACTTGCTATTGACATTTTATATAATACCTACATTAATTTAATTATTATGGTGAAAGGGACTAATTGGACGGAGGTGGATTTACAAAATATCATCATATTACAAACAAGTAATTTAAAAGCTCCTCTCATTTTTTCTTTCAGCTTACCGTAGACTCTCATTTTATGAATGACTTGGGCCTTGATTCCTTGGATCACGTAGAAGTTATCATGGCTGTGGAGGATGAATTTGGTAATTGTTCAAAAAAAACCATGTTGACACGTAATAAAAAAAAATGAAAACAATAATTAACGTTTGATGTGTAAATTTTTTTATTCACAGGTTTTGAAATCCCTGATGCAGACGCTGAAAAACTTCTTAAACCTGCTGATATTGTTCAATACATTGCAGATAAGAAGGACGTGTTTGACTAGATTTCCACGCTTAGTTGCAATTTATTACTCCATAAAATATATAGATTCTTATTTACTGTTACGATAATACTACGTTATCTTGTGTGTGCATCAATGTAATGAAGATATAAAAATATGCTGTTGTCAACATCTCCACCAACCGTCATTATTTTTAAATGGAGTTGAGTTATGAATACAAAGCGGTACAGACAGATGAGTTGGAAATGGAAAAAATAAGTCTTCATAAAGCTATTACCATCTTAAAAATACGCGCTGGGATTTTGCTCGAGACAAAAAATATAGTCAGAGATATAAATATTGAGAAAATGAATTTTGAGTTAAAAAATGTAGATGACTGACAAAAATACATAAAACTTATATAAACCACTACAATGTAAATAATTATTAAAAAACAACAAATAAAGCAACTTTACATCCGTTGTTAAAATCACTGCCATAATATGAATTATCTGTTTATTTTCGGTTGTTGTTCATTTAGTTGTAAGAAAGAACTGTGTACGATGTACGTGTAATAGGTACATACGCTATCTAGTCACAAGACACTTCAAGTTTCATCATCTGCTCATTCAACCTGTTTTTGTTGTGTGAATCCGGCAGATCTCGGAGAAAATCAGCAGCATCCCTTTTTGGCCATTTCCCAACCAAATACCCTGTTCACTTTCACCTTTGCATTGAGAGTAGGGGGGTTATACAAGAAGTACAAAAATACTAGAACAGTTTATATGTACTCTACATTTTTCGCCATACATGTACCATTCTTGTTCTTAGTAATAATGGATATGGAAAACTACGATGATGATGAAAGTTGAAACTTGCTAATCACAAAACTACTATCATCACACCACCGTTCCTTCCGGTATATTTACCCAATTTTGCAACAAATTTCCATCATACGTGCTGGAAAGAAGATTTTCCCCGAGAAAGTAACGAGCATGAGGAGCACAGTATATGTAGACTATAGACATGTAGAAGATACATATAATGTATGATACATAAATTAAAGTTCCATGATATATGATGATGAACACCAACAGAGAAATAAGGGGACATATCAGGGACAGGGACACATCCATGTAGTTTTTGTATAGATGATGATGAGGGGGTTCCAATGATGATGTTCATACATAATATATCAAGCTTAAGTTCTTTAGGAGAAATGATCTTTTTGCGAATCTGTTTGCAAGCTTTAAAGCTTGAGTGGCTTTCTCCTAAATGATACCATCACTCCTCCTCCTCCTCTATGTATGCTGCCACCATTCTTTTCCATATATGTAATGCATATTAATAATGCTAGATTATTCAGTTCGCTAGCTATATATATACCTACCTGTACGGAAATAATGTTCCTCCCGTTCTCGTTTTATTGTTTGTTTATATGGAGGGCACATATAAGGCATGCCTTTCCTGTTGGGATATTGATCTTATGGAGGATGATGATGAATCCTTGTGTGGTTGTGTAATAGTGTTGCATGCATATATATAAATATATATGGAGTTTTCTCCACCACACAATACAACCACCACCAGCTTTTTTTCAACTCCCACTTGTTTTTCAATGTCCTTTAGTTTCGTCACGTCATTTCGTCTCTTAAAATAAAAAAACAGAGAGAGATTTATTTTCTTCTTTGACTTAAATCTTGTAAAAAGTAAATAGTTGTATTCTCAATTAAGAATTAAGACTGGATTCCATTAAAATCAAAATTAGATTTTATTATTAAAAGGCTTTAAGTCAAAATAAGCATTTTTTGTTAAAATGACTTCGTTTGCCCAGTTGCAACAACATTTTGTTCAGCATTTAGGTGGATCTGGTGGCTCCTCATCTCCATCACCAGTTACAATCCCATCTTTTGCAGAAGCTAAACTTGTCTTGAGTCGAGAGAAAAGGTATTGGGCATACGGACCTGGGGATAAGGTCGAGGGGAGGTTAATTTTGAGGAATTGTGAAGATTTATACTGTTGCGGTAAGATCTGTCATAAATTTTCGTATTCGCCATTTTAAATAAACCTATAAGGAGAACAGTACAGTTTTTTACTCTGGATATTTTTTATAGGCATTCGAGTTGACCTAGAAGTGATAGTATCTGTGAAATACAGAGAAAAGGATTTTAAAACGTTCCATTCAAACGTGGAGGATGTCCTTCAACCCAAAGTTTTCACCTATGTTTGGCCAGTCAACTGGTCATGGGTGCAAATCTCTGGAAAATGTAACTGATTTTTAAAATTTTGCATACAATTCTATTCAAAAAGACTAACTAATTGTACTAAAATGGTTTTAAAAAAAATTGCTTTTCCATTTCAGTGACAAATGAAAAACTACTTTGTCTTCCGGGGACAAAACACATCTTTCCATTCAGCTTCCAGTACCCATCTAAATGCGTTCTGCCTGGAAGCTACACCAGCCCTTACGGTGTTGTCCGCCATCAAGTGGTAGCTTATTACCAAACACCGTGGGACTTTGTTCAAATTGCTTCCACCACTTTAAAATTTCGGGACTATTACAATTTAGCTTTGGATCCTGTTGCACTATCCCCCCTTACATATGAAAAGCAGAAAAGGTCCCTTTTCCACGATTTGGTCCGTCGTTCCTTGTCACAGCGACTTTCTTTTACACTTCGACTTCCAAGACAAGGTTTTCTTCCTGGGGATGACTCCCACTTTAACTTGACCTTGATCAATCAAACTGGAAAGCGAATTGAAAGAATAATGGTTTCTTTCATACAGAAGGTATGCTACTACGCAGATAAGAACCGGAAAAAGACTGTTGGAGCAGTTTTGGATTACACGGAAACGAATGAGGCAGATTGGGCAGTGGAAACAATTTGGGAAAGCTCATTTCGAGTTCCAATGGGAGTTAAGTCAACATACCGGGGAATTATCGAGCACCTGTATTTTATCAAGGTTCAGGTGTACCTGAAGGGAACTCGTAGGGCTGTGCTGAAGGGACATGTACCAGTGATTATAGGAACCACTGATAACGCCAATGATAGTGGACATGGCTCTTCGAGAGACACTTCCTCAGAACAGGAACTGTTTTACACTGGTCACTACTCTGCTTCCCATAGAAGGCGCTCGGTGGACTTGCCATTCCAGAGTGGTGTAGAGACCAGTGGTAAGCACCGACACAAATCAGCTCACGCAGCAACTGGACCACCACCTCCATCATATTCGCAGTTACCTTCTAGGGCGACGTCTATTGACACCTGTAATTGTGATATACACATTAATTTAAAATAAAATTGCAAAATTTCACCAGCTAACCAGCTTAAATGTATTTTTTTAAATTACAGTTCCTCCAATGTACGACGACGCCATGCATAACAGCCAATCAGCAAGTGCCATGGCCCTAGCATCCACCTCTGCAGCGGCATGTTCTTCTTCCAATCAAAAGCCATCAACGTCAACAGCGCCAGCATCAACATCTGCGAAACCTGGACCTTCATCCCGTTCTTAATGACTGGATTATTTTTCTAGTCAACAAATGACTGTTACAAAGTATATATAACCTTGATTCAAAGACTTTCTAACTTTCCATTCATAAAATTAATATGGCATCATCATTTAAAGATGATCAATCTAATTGAACCCGAATTCATACGCACAAAATCATATATATTTGAACAATCAATCATTAAATCATAAAAAAAATTATCCTTTATACAAAGAGATTTAAAAAAAGTGCACAAGTCATAGTCTATGAAACGTGATCAAATTCAAAAACGTACCTCAAAATCTTGAAAATTTGTGTAATAATTACTGTGTTTCCTGTATTTAAAGAATGTTGAATGATTTGCATCATAATATTTATAGGTAAAAAATATAGTTTTAGGAAGTTATAAATACTATACCATGAATTAGGTTTATATTCTTCAACATAAAATGTTATTACCATTTTAGTAGTTACTCATCTGCTTCAATTAATATTATAAATTTTTCTTCCTGTTTCCACTTATTACGATTCTTCAATATTCTTCGAGAGCAACGAAAATACTCTATTTATTGTTGTATTGTCACCAGACTCTAATATGGGGCAATGAAAATCTGTGAACAAATTATATACAAGTATGTGATATCGATATCCGTGTTAGTTTAATAACAAAAAAAAATTATTGAAGTGTTTAAATTTTTAAACTTCAAACGTTATATGAAATGTATGGAATTGCATAAACTACATGAAATTTCCATTATATTCGACTGTATACCTATTTAATGTGAATGCATAATTAGCATTTAGATATTAGTTTAAATCTTATACAGCCAATAAGTTATTGGCAATAACAAATTGGATTTAAGTCAACGAATATTATAAACTATAATATTCGGTAATATTATTGTACGTGAAGCGTTTAACTTTTTGCTGGATTATTATTCTGAATAAAATTACCTGATTTTAATTTCATGATCGACATACATAAGTTAAATTATTCAAACTAATATAAACATAATACTGTCGTCGAAATGCAGCAAATATAGACTCAATATTTTTTTTTTAAATATTCTACATCAATCACATTTAGAATAGGAGAGCATCTTATTTAAAAAAAAAAAATAACAAAATTAATTCAGCCGTTTTAAAGTTTTTTTACTTCACATGCACGTCCTAGTTGGTTTCGTCAACAATCCATGTCTAAACCAATTAATTCAATATTGGTCGACTCCTAAAACATTTTACTTTTTTATTTAAATCATCTCAGTTGTTGTAAATGCGTCCATCAATCAACTCAATTTTCTCAGTCATCATATTCTCTCACACTTTCCAAATTCTAAAAACAGATATTTTCACACAATATCTACGTCCAACAAGGCAAGCCATCATCATCACTCTTGCCCTTCTGAAAAGAAAACTCAAACACACGGCATGCATGAAAAGATTCTCATCGAGAAAATGAAAGGAAAACAGTGTTTTAGTTTTCATTACACTACATATTGCTCCTTTCTTTATTTTATTTTACCTTCTCACCTTTTGCTTGAGAGAGAAGAGATTTTAGTGGAAGAGCAAGCTGGAACCCTCCTCATTCCACTTACTCCAGAATAATGGCACAAATTAAATACATTATGAATTTAATGTTACTTTGCCTTTCATAAAAATATGTTCGTACATTGTACCCCTTAAAAAATATGCCATACATAAGTATTATGTTATTACCATGCATGCATAGAAATTGCAATATCTTATACTATATCCATTTCCTTGTGTTCATCCATTCAACTAAAACCAACAGAATATGGTACTTTTTTTACTGGCATCAAAGGGCATTTGTGTAAAAAAAACATACACACTCATCATCACACTATATGATTCACATATATTCACACACGATAAAAAAAAGCGAGCGAAAAGCAGTGTGTGTGTGATGTGAACAAAGCCAAGAAAAAAGGTGAAACTATGACGATGGTGGTGGTGGTGATGGAACTGAAGTGTTTTGCATGGCAGATATGAAAAAAAATGTTACATGGTAGGTATACCCAGTACATGATGCATAGATACAATATACATAGGTGTTATAGAATATGGCAGTCAAAATTCCTTCAGAGTTGATTGGATAGTCCGTCATTTTTCAGGTACCTTTTTTTTTACGTAAAATGCAATGAATAAAATTGCTTTTTACCCTTTTACTTGAGTAAATATATTTATGTTTTTTATACAAGGCATATATTATTATTACACCTATTACCGTATAATAAATATGAGTATAACATCCGATCTCCTTTCTCTCTTCCCCGCCATCATGTCACCATCGCCAATTCATTCCTCCATTAGACTACTACTACTACTATACCATCAGACCAAAGAAACGTCAATAATAATAATAATACATACATACATACATAGTATGTATAGGTATGTTACCATCGCCAATTCATTCCTCCATTAGACTACTACTACTACTATACCATCAGACCAAAGAAACGTCAATAATAATAATAATACATACATACATACATAGTATGTATGTATAGGTATGTGGTCGTTTACATTGTTAGTTGAGACTATATTACCTAGTGCCTTAAATTACAGCCGTAAAAGTAACAATTTATTGAGTACTATCGCAAAATCACAAGATCGATTCACTTTTTGTATCCCCATACTACATTACTATTATTATACATACATACATACTTGACTCCTTCCTGGGTGGTCTTTTTTTATTTGGTTTATATTACGGCATGCATATATTTATGCAATGCAAACACAAACATCACAACAATTCATGTTTTTCATGTGCCATTATTAGGTTCCTTTTTTTACTATAATAATATTTTTTGTATAGACAATGTATAATAAATAAAAGCATTCCTTTTTTTAATATTTTTCCATCCGAATTTTCAAGAGGAGGAGGTGGTGGCAGAGGAGGGAGAGGAGGAGATAGATCGAGAAGAGTAAAACGGTAGCCGAAATAAAAGCAAGGAAGGAGCAACAAAAAAAAACCTTCAAAATAGCTAACTACTTTACATTAGAGAAGGGAAGCATATAATAGAATAGCACTGCCACTCCTCCAAGGGCATTTCATTATCATTTCTCTCGTGAGAGAGACTTATGTCTTTGTGTGCTTTTACTGCTACTTACTATATACATGTTCTTTCATGTCTTTTCTCACACTCAACTCTCAGCAGCCAAAACCAAGCCAAACACACACACACACACACAGACTCATTTCCAAATGTAAAATATATAATACATCTATCTCTCTGACTGCGAGTTTGATTCTTCCAGCAGGAGCAGTAATAGTAGCGTCCACCACCACCATCTCGGCTTTGTCAATTCATTGACATTAATAATGGAAAACACAGAACTAGAGAAGCGAGAGAGACGATAAGGCTTCTGTACTACTTTGATGATGATGTTGACGATGATGATGCTGCTGCTGCTGCTGCTACGACTCCGCTTCTTCTTCTTCTTCTTCGTGCTCGACTTTTTTATTTTACTTTTATTTTACTTTATCAACATCATCGTCAACACCGCCTTTCTCTGTTAAGCAGTAAGTAGCATTCTAGCAAGCTGAGAAAACATGTTTTTGTTATTCTGGTATGTGTCCAGAGTAAAACAGCAGCGGATGAGAAGAAATTTGTTTGAGAGAAGTTAAAAGCTAGTCAAGTACCTTTTTCCTCTGTTTTTTTTGTTGGGCTTTCTTCTTATGAGAAACGTGCCTTGTTTGACGACCTTGCATTGCCTTCTACTCTCACTCTCTCTCTCTCACTCTCTATCTAGCTATCTTTTTATACAATATTATTTCATCTTTTCCTAACAAACCATATACACAACATTTATCCATCCCACTGGTCTTAAGTTCTTGTAAGGGAAACCTATATATAATACATAAGCTAAAAATATCCTATATTATAGAGAGAGAAAAAAAATGAAGAATGATTTGAGATTTTTTTGTTACAATAAAGTAAATGTATGTTTGTATTCTGTAGTAACTATACTGGGAGCGGCGGCGATGGTGGTGGTGGTGGTGGTGATGTTACTGGTGCCAACACCACCTTTGATAAAAACAAAAAACAGGCAACATATGAGAGCGCATAAGAGCGGAAAAATACAACTTTTTAATGAAATTGAGAATCTCTGAAAAAGACTGCCAGTGCTTGCACATCCCATTTATCTACTTTTTTTCTTCTGCTCTTCCTTCCCCTTTTTCTCTCTGGACATATAGCTCCTGGATGGTATCATCTTCTCCTGATATGGTCACATCCGTCTTATTCCCAAAATGCAATGCAACAATAAACTTTTCTTCTCTCTGTTTTTTTTACCTTCTACTACAAAAAAACATATACTGAAAAAGTAGTGAATCACGGCTTGCTCCTGCCGTGCCCTTCTGCTCTAATCCAAAAATCATGAAAAAAAAGTTCAAAAGTAAAAGGAGGAAACGGACACTGGGAAAAATATTAGATTACATTACAATTCCCATCCAAGCAAGTTTTATTGCCAGCAAGTGTATTCGCTTTAAAACGGATATCCTTCTCTCATGAATTAATGTATAACATCATGTATTACATTATGTCAGGAGCAGTTTTGTTGTGCGATGCAGCAGCAGCCAAAAAAAATAAAGGTACTAACAAAGTAATATTTTACCTATTTGTTTGATACTATATTTTTTTACGGAGATAGAGAGAAGGGAAAAATAAAGTAAAGTAATATTACTATCTATGTATACATACTTTTCTATCACATTACATATTAAGTTTTTTTCCCACTTATTTACTTTTTTTAGGGTAAAGTACATACGTGCACTTTCTTTTTTTATCCATACAATTATTATTATGATTGGTTGGCAGCTTTGAGGAAAGAGCAAGAAGAGAAGAAAAAAAGTAGAGAATAAAAAAGTTTTTCTCTCGAATACTTAGGAGCTAGCATCGATAATGTATACTGAAAACTAACTCATGCCATGTAAGTAATAATGTAACAGGAGGAGAAGAAGAAGGCGAAGAAAAAGAGGAGGAAAAACCCGACAGACTTTTTCGATTGGAATTGCATACAAAATGTATGCATGTATCTCTAAGACCCTAAACGGTATACAAAGAAAAAAAGAAGTTTAGGATGAAAAAAAAATGTGAAAGTAAACTAAAGTAAAGTGTAGACTAACAAGCAAGGTAAAATAAAAGTTGAGATCAACAAGAACATAGCGCTCTGTTAACAAGTAAAAAAACATGCTAGCATAAGTATACATACTACATTGTAGACATCACACAAGAATATAAAAATAAGGTACAACCAAAACCAATTCACATTTAAAAACTTTTTATCGCCTGAATGCTTGAGAGAGGAAAAAAAAGTATTCGCTCTTCTCCTGTTCCTCTTATGGCATGTGGTCTGGTAAAAGAAACAAAATCGCAAGCAAAAGGGCCAGGGTGCGGCTTCTCTCTCCTCCGCGCGTTCGTCATCCGATATATTATTATACTACAACATTGCATCGAGCATCATCATCAGCATCAGAAAGAGAGAGAGACCATCACAAGCACACATACGAAAAACCAGGCTGCTGCTTCAGAAGCACAAGCACACCAAAACCAGAAGAACACCAGAGAAAAGCAGCAACAAGAGTATCGATGAACGCTAAAGTAAAAACGAATATAAAGTTGGCAAAGACAGGCCACAGAAGAAACTCAAGGAAAAGTTCTCTTCTTCTAGCCATGCTTTCCTTTTTCCTTATTACAGTTATTCTACATACGAAGGAAAATGAGAAGTGAAGTAGGCAAAAAATGCCAGAGTGCTAGTCAACCAAATATATTTAGAAAGAAAAAGGCAGACAGAAAGAGAGGACAGGACCGGAGAGTAAAAAAAGAAAGATCCAAGACAAGTCAAGTGACTCTCTCTCTCTCTCTCTGTTTTTTTCTGGCAGATTTTTTTTTGGGATGGTTGGTTAAAATAAAATATAATGGATGTATTATGTGTATGTGTGACTGTGAGTATTTTCAGAGTTTTTCCCAATGACTTTTCTCTAACTGTCTGTCTGTCTAGCTATATGATTACTATTATTACTATTATGAGTAGTAGTAGAC
>JAHZNC010001846.1:0-10353 GCA_027744095.1 Zhuqinia jingwanae | reverse complement strand
TGATTTAGTTAACCTTCCATTATAAAGTCACTCAGCATAATTCATAATAGCAGTTTTACAATCCATTATTATGGACAAGGAACATATTTTTATGTTTAGACATTCGTATTCGCAATCATATAGCGACATTGTACAAAATTATCTTTTTAGATCATTTTCATCGTAAAATTGCACAATCGCAGGAGGGGGCATTGCAAGAAACGACTCATCAAATCTACAACAACATGAATTCATACCTACTTTTTCTTACATGACATGAAGGGGAAGAAGGTTCCTTCCGTTTCTTCCCACCACCGCAACAACAAGGATTGATTCAGTGCAGGGCCACATTGTGCAACAATTTATATATTTTTTATATAGCTGTTATCTAAATATCTAACCTTAATTTCACTGTTAATGTTAAATTCAATGTTTTGGCCATATAAATTAATCTTATTTGCATGTATGTATTTTTTGGAGAATTAGATTACGTGTAAACTTGGGTGTTTTTATACTCACCTTTACTTAAATTCAACAGAAAACTTTTTTTTAATGTCTTCTTGATTTACAGGGCAAGTGCATAAAAAAATGGAAAGGCTAAAATCTTGACAGTCAACAGTAAATATAGAAGGGCAAGTACACAAACAAAATATTTATAGGAGTCTATTGTATTAAAGTTTCAAAGTCATAACGTCTCCCCTCCTTTTAGCAACAACAGTTATAAAAATGTAGGTTAATTTTAACATTTCATATTTTATTTTATTAAATGCAAGAATGTATAAAGTACATACATTGAGGTCAGAAGAGCGTAACCCATAATTCTTTTTAAAAGAAAGCAAAAGTGTCTTCTTCGATTTCAATTTGAAAGCTTCATTGTGCTATGCTCGCATAATAATAAAAATATTACAATACGGACCACGGATTCAAAATAGTGCTTCATCATCTTCACTCACAACACATCACTATCATCAAATCACAACAGGTGCGTCTTCATTCATATTTTTAATAAACTACAGAAACTACTCACTTTACATATGAATGTGACAAAATTTTGTTTAAAGTCTCATTGTGGTCGCATATAATCATCATCCCACTTATTATTATTTTTAACTTTAAACTAACTTTAATTCTTAAAATACATAGTTCGCATATCAACTTTCTTTCCTTCCGTTTCTTCATAAAGAAAATCGCGCACTTTTTCCTCCTGTGAACTTTAGCGCATAAAAGGATATTTGAAAGCAAAAAAGAGCGACAATGGTTGGTCATGTTCCAAAAATTTAGAAAATTACATCTTTTTTTAGCTGTAAATTGAATTAAGTTGAGTGAGCTTAAAAAGCAAAAACTTCATGGTTGGTGGTGGAGGTGGTAACTCTCCGCAAAGCAATTACTTTTTTTTTTAAATATTGTTTGTAGGTCTAGTCAAAAATTAGAATATAATCATCATAATAATAATTTTAATATTTAAATTTTTTCTAACAACATGCTCGTTATATTCATTTAAATCGCGCACTTTTTCCTCCTGTGAACTTTAGCGCATAAAAGGATATTTGAAAGCAAAAAAGAGCGACAATGGTTGGTCATGTTCCAAAAATTTAGAAAATTACATTTTTTTTAGCTGTAAATTGAATTAAGTTGAGTGAGTTTAAAAAGCAAAAACTTCATGGTTGGTGGTGGTGGTATGTAACTCTCCGCAGAGCAATAACTTTTTTTTTCAAATATTGTTTGTAGGTCTAGTCAAAAATTAGAATATAATCATCATAATAATAATTTTAATATTTAAATTTTTTCTAACAACATGCTCGTTATATTCATTCATACACATTTCCCATGTCTCTGTTAATGTGTGCTCAGTGCGGCGTGCTATTCCTTTTAATTCTTTTTTCCTTTCTTTATCATATTTAAAAATCAGTCAGAGTCATCGAATGAGTCATGTTATCATCATCATCATCATAAAGAGCATAGTTGCTTGCTGATGTAGTAGCGTTCATTTGCGGTGCGGTAGCTCTTTTTTAGATTCTTTTTTTTCCTGCTTTAATAAAAAGTTATATATAGGTATATAAGGTTGAGTTAAAGTCATGCAATGATAATGATAACATTTATTACTATATATTTTTTCTTTTTGCCTTGCCCCACCGAAGGCACATGTGTGTATTTGACTTTATGTGAACTTTTTACAACGTGTGAATCGTAAAAATAACAAAAGGGATTAATAAGAAATGTGAGTGATATAAAATAATATAGAGTGTACAGTAATAAGTAGATATAGTGTTGTTCGTTCGCGGTCCTTTTTGTTATAATAATTTTAGATGGGATACCGGTATTATTAAAAACAGATACCTATAAAGGCGATAATACAGTCTCACGATCATCATCATCCATCAATTGCAGTAATTGAATGAGATTTGATTTACTGACAATGAGAAATGGAAATAGTCTGTGATTCTAAACTAGCATAGTATTTCTAGTTTGAAGCGTGAATGTGCGATCCTATCAATGGGACCACCTACCCAAGTCCTTATAGTTCCTGTGGGATTTTCTTCTAGAAGTAATCCTGTCTTCCATTTCCATTTTGTACAAGTACAAATTATATATGTATTTTTTTTAAATACAAGATATTATTTAATTTGCTTATAAGTTGAGGAGACGCAGATAGGTTAATGCACTGATTTTTTTTTAGAGGATGACTTTGAATGGTGTATTTAATGACATAGAATTCATTTAAGACTAATTGCATCTTTTCTGGTGTCCGTCCCTTTTAATAATACATAATTGTTTTGTTTATGAGTTCAATGATTGAGTATTGAGTTCAGTAATTTGTGAACCTTGTGCTTAACAACAACACTGAATTAATTTGTTTGTAATTATTTAATTCAGGAGCTTCAGCAGAGATGCATCTAACCTTTTTAATTTCGCTTTCCTGTCAAAGTCATGTGTTCTTGAAAAGCGAGGAGGTATATGGATTTTGATGGACCACCCGTAGAGATCCCGAAATGTTATCATGTTATATCATCGAGAAGTCATCATCAGTCATCATCATCATTCAATGCAGATAAGGTAAGATAAACTGCAGCTAGAGAAGCTAGCTCAATGAGTGAGTACCATGTGACAAGCTCATCATCATCAACAACAAATTGGTTGAGGAACAAACGTCCGATTTAACTTTGGACTTTGGACATTTGAACTGATCAGCTACTTACAAACTGAACAATTTTGTACACATGCAGTAATGCAAAAATTATCCGTAAATATAAAATACTTGTAAGTATTTTATGCAACAAGCAAATTTCATTGTTATTTATGTCATGTAAATATAGCAAACANACAAACTGAACAATTTTGTACACATGCAGTAATGCAAAAATTATCCGTAAATATAAAATACTTGTAAGTATTTTATGCAACAAGCAAATTTCATTGTTATTTATGTCATGTAAATATAGCAAACACACAGCGCTAAAACAGATTATGTTGTATGTATTTGCCCAAATTTCTGCCGGGCATTGCACCACATATTTTACAAAATCACATACAACATAGGTGCATATCTATTTCAAAGTTGACAAATAAATGACTAAGACTTGTATTCATTTTTATTATTCCAAGGAATATATTTTCATAAATAAAAAAAGGTTGCCCAATTTAAAAAATTAATGATGATGATCCAATTGATCCATGATAATTATACATAAAAAATAAGCGACTACCAATTGACCAATTACCTATACGTACCTGTTGTATGTTTACAATAATTTCATTTTATTTTAGTCAATTATACTGAACTTCATAGCCAAATGCTGATGAAGGCTTCTTAATAAAAAATAAAAGTGTATGTAAAATAGTTCCAGTTGCTCTCTTTGCATTAAAAAATATAAAGTTTCAGGTGTTTCGACAAAGTACTAAAAGTTTACGCTCATTCATATATCCTTTTTGAAGGTATGATAAAGGTCTGGGGTACATGGAGACATGATACCTGAATATATGAATAAAATATTTTAGTCTTGCTGGGCAACCTTCATTTGTATAACTGTAAATCTGCATCCATGCAAATTGTATGCCTGCAGTAATAATGATGATTTGTTTTAGCAAAAAATATTTTTAAATGAAAAAACAATACTTTTAATGGAGTACACACACATTTTCCCCAGAAAGTCAAATTTTGTAATAGATGATGTTTAACAACAACAATGACAACACCAAGAAACCCGATTCGGATCACACAATCAAATTTAAAATTTATAGAGTGTCCAATTTGCCGGGAAGTTCCAAACGGAAGAATATTTGAGTGTGTTAACGGCCATGCAACCTGTGAAATCTGCTGCTTCCGGGTTAACAAATGTCCATTTTGTCAAGCATGCTTTTCTGGCTGGAACAAAGGTGAAGGAAGAATCAGAGCAAGGACTTTGGAGTGTATGCTTGACACCATGACTTACGAGTGCCCAAATAAAAAATTGGGATGTCAAGAGCTTTTGAAACGGGAGGATATAAATCATCATCTACAGAATAACTGCATATACGAGTAAAAATTATGTCAATGTGTTTGATTTTTTTGGCAAGTTTAATTTTTCGTTGTAATTTATATTTTATGTATCTATATATGCATCTCCTATTTTTTGCGTAGGCCACCAGCTCCAGAGACACCTACTTCTCCGGGCCCTTTGCAAGAGGAAGAATATCCGTACCTGCCCAACTACCCAACTCAAGAGGACGCAAATCAAGATCTAGACTATAACTTTGATTTTGAAGATTGTAGTGACTCATCATTTGGCCAAGCTTTTTGTTGTGCATTGTGGCTTGGCGTATTTTTCGGGTTAAACATTTATTTGTATCGATTTGGGGGATTTCCTGTGGATTAGCTCATCCATTAAATTTACATGAAAAAAACTACAAAATGAATAAATTTGAGTGAAAATGTACAAATTATGTTGCCCTTTTGTCCAAAGTGATGTAGTTATTTGTAGGTATTGCCGCAATTATGTAAAGCCATTGGTTTATCAAAGTCAGGATTTGTTTGTAAAAACGTGACTACAATTTGCAACTTTATTCAATAAAATGTTTCAGCTACTTAGGTATATAATACGATCGATATCCACTTGTCACTTGTCATCCATCATTCATTGATCGATTTCACTGATCCAACTTGACAAGGAATGATGTCAAACAGGGTTACCATTAACCAGTCCGTCGTCCGAATATTTATAATAAACTATATTTATTATGTGTATTAGTGTTAAATTACTTATATAATATATTATTTGTGATCTGGTATTATTACATTCAATACTTCATGTTGTTGCATTAATTATACATGTTATGCAGATGCCAAGAAATTAGCATTTATAATGTTAAAAAATACCAAGGATAATTAAATGCTAGGATGTGCATTTTAGGCTTAATTGCAATTTAATGGAATAAGCCCGTTGGTCGTCAGATAAAGATGATGATAATATATTATATTTCCCCGTTAGACTTGAGAGCTTTGCACGAACATCTGTTCCAAATTTTTCCCACACACAAATGATGCCCCCAACTACTCCAATCGCAGGTAGCATTCCCCAAACCACCATAAAAGTTTCCTTCTTAGCTGCCTCAATTTTATTACTCACCTGTAAAGTCTCTGCCGAAGCCTCCAACCACCGTTTTACTTCTAAAATAGTATGTAAACAAGTTCACCGAACTTTTGTTACCTATTATATTCCTTATCCCTTTACTGCTTTTAGTTTGGCCATCCGCCCGCATTATATCATGATCATAAATCACAGACTACACAAATTTGCCCATGAAATCATTTAAGCTCTCTGAAAACAATTTGTATTCTTGAACCCACCAAAGAAAAACAACTTCGGCGAAAGCACTCATCCTCATCTCTATCGTCGTTTGTTTCAACTCTTCGATTGCCCAACATTTCTAACAACGGTCTCTCAAATCTTGAGTACTGGTCTTCATAAATAAAGGCAAACCTGGCCAATTGCATGTATTGTGTGGCTTAAGGTCCACTTCTTTTCCTGCCATTTTGTGAGGTATCCAATAATGATACCGGAGCAGGTTTGTGAGCTTCCAACTTGGGCATTATTTTATCAAAATGATGAGCTTCCAAAATTAAATTGTTCAATTGAAATGCAGTTTCCTCCATAACATTTGCAGGGACGGGAAATTCTTAATTATGCCAGGAGAAATTTGGAGAAAATGGCCTGGAAATTTTTGTAGTGGGTAGTCAAATGGTGTGGTCACCATGCTTCCTTGACATGTCGTGCAAAGCATGAACATACGTTGATCATAATAATTTGTTGTCAACTTGTATACTTGGAACTATCCCTTCGTCCACCCCTTTGGTGGAGCTTTACGACCTTATTAATTTCTACTTACTATATAGTCTTACGCTTACGGTTAGCGTGTTGTATGGGGCATGAAGTAGAGATGCTAGAGCTTCGTTTATTACGAACATCACAGATTTGCGAGTATTAAGATCGCAGCCTTTATCCTTTGTGTATGTATATATATATATATGTATCCTCTGTTCCTTCTCCTATGTGACATTGCAGTGCCCTGACCTACCAACTCAGGTAATAATTTCTGAAGCGTCAAAATCACAAAAATTAATATTTCAGAATAAGAGTAAAAAATATTTCTGCACCTTTCAAATCACACAAAAATTGATATCTCAGAAATAAGAAACACGAGTGATTCCATGAATGATGATGATGCTCGTATATTACATCTTTTTGCAAGGTTTATGTTGGTTATGGAACTGATCTGGACTGATCCTTTTATTAACGGTGCACGGGGTTTAGATACCCCGTGCCCACGCTATCAATACAATACATAATAGTCATAATAATAATAGCGGCGGGGGGTTAGGGTCAATGAACCCTTACCCCCGCCCGCGTACATAATAATAAATGTATACATATAACATAATATATAATTATCGTGCGCCACTTATTAGGGGTTAACGTCTGGTCCACTTCCGGGCGTAACACTCCCCCTACGTAGTTTGGCCAACAGTTCCACCTGTTGCCTTTTCTGGGTGTCTCCTTCTAAGGTGGAGGGTGAGGCTCGAGGTGCGCAGGGTCTTTGCACAGTATGGGCAAATTCCGTCGCGGTCCTCATGATGAATTTGATGAAGGTGGCGGGAGAGGGATTGACGATGCTTAAGCACCTTATGACAGCGGTGGCAAGGATATTCTTGTTGGATGGTAGTGATCTTTTTCCCATCAAGTGAGCCCTTGCAGTCGGGACTCCCACATAAGCATACTGGTACCGTATTAGATCCAAACGGCAGCCAGTGATAATTATATGTAATCTCCTCTCCCACTTGGATGTTCCTCAGGGCGGTTACCATAATGTGTGGTAATCCTCCATAATAACGAACCATGATGTAGCAGCAGGGCTGGCAACTCGAATTTATGAACCGGGCGTCATTCCCTTTTATAGTAGCATCTATAACTACTTCTGGAGCACTGTCGATTATCCTGGGTAGATATATGGTGTAGTGATGTCTTGTCTTGTAGTTAAAGTCGTCTTTCATTCGCTGTTTGTAATGGTCGAGGGGCAATACTTCACCTAAATATTCAATTACGTATTCCCCCTCTGAAATGCCCCGAGTGCAGAATAATCCAAGGCCCTTCCTGCCTGCAGAGCGGACTTCTGTACGAGGAGCAAGCAGCTCCCGCTGCCGCCAAACACGCAATCCTTGGTTTTCGCACAGCCCTTTCCTGGAGGAAGTAGCTTTCCTGCCACCTCTGGCTTTCAGGTGTCGTTGTCGTGGTTGATTATCACCATCTTCTGTAACGATGTTGTACTCACAGCTTGACAAACAATCACTTGAGAGCTGCCTCATGCTGCAATTTGAATGTTCGCCACATTTATCGGCCCGGTCACTCGCACAGTCGCACTCAATCTCTGTCAATATGACCAGATTACGGGTCTCTTCGGACTGATAACAATTCGATGAAAGTTTCACATACGAGCAAAGACCTCGGTCTACTCGTGCAACTGCAGTCATTGTAACTGCCAAACCAATAACAATAAAATGTATACATATATTTGTTTGTAACAATGGAAAAAAACTTGGTTTTAATTGTCAGCTCTGAATGAGGATAAGTACACCAACACCAACATCACAAAACGAAAAAATATATGATGTGATGTGATGTGTGTAAACAAGTATACAAAAAACAAGTAAAAAGTATAAAAAGAGAGATAGAGAGCAACTAGTGTTAATACATACAAAATCATGTTGCCGCGAACACCTAGCCAGTGCGTGGTATAAACAGAGATTACTAGTATGCGTAACTAGGACACACCCACTTCTGCTGATCCTGCGTAAATACACTTTTTACATTGCAGCCGCCAAATGATATATTTTGCAGCCTCCAAATTGGTCAGCATACAAAAATTGTATGTGAAATGTAGTAGGTACTTGAGCTTCGCGCTGACAGGTGAAGTACAACCTCACGTATGTGTCGCCATGTTACGGGTAGTTGCCGAAAAAAAGAGTATACCAATAGTAACTACTGTTGAAAAATATTCTGTACCACCGGCAACTCATAATAGTCATAATAATAATAACAGCGGGGGGTTAGAGTCAATGTACCCTTACCCCCGCCCGCTTACATAATAATAAATGTATACATATAACATAATATATAATTATCGTGCCCCACTTATTAGAGGTTAACGTCTGGTCCACTTCAGAGCGTTACAAATCCTATCACTCACCCATTTAAACTGTGTCTCCACCTTTGTTTTCTCTCATGTTCAAATAAATTTTCGTTAAATTCGTTATATTGATTTTAAAAATTTGTTGTCACGTTCAAATCTACAAACAAAATGATAGATGACATTGTGAATATAGAGATCGGTAGTGTAGAAGCCCCCCATAAATTCCTGCCTGGAAGAAGAATAGCGTCAGGGATGTGTAGAAAGGCGGTCAAATTTTAGTAGTTTTCCCAAATTTGGCACACAGTGCTTGTCTAAATCAATGGTACAGTTACAATCCTCGTGTGGAATCAGGAGCAAAGGAGATGGGCTAAATTTTTTGATGGACAGGACGTTGAAGTGAAGTTGAAAGAGACTTACATTTTCAGATTCCTCGTCGGGAAATTTGATGGTCTTGTTTGGTGTTTGATATTGCTGATGTAACATTGCGCATAAAGCTGTTTCCGTATTTTTGATACAGATAACAAGAATATTTGTGGATAGTTTGTGAGGGAAAGTTGTCGGTTGAAAAATTAATGCAATCTTTCCAGAAAAATTGAATGGTCATATGGTTCGCAGTTTTGAGCATTTCCATTTTAAATGAAAATGAGGATTCTTTCTGATTTTGACAACTAACTGGCCTCATAATAGCCGTAAGAATGCAAAGCAATGTATATTTCGAAAACTCCCTATAAATGTTTCTTTTCTGGTAGCAAAAAAATCTGAGGGTCTCAGTATACCCCTGTTTGGAAAAAGCTAAAGTGAAATGAGCTCCTTTCAATTAAAAAGCTTACTCCGCTTTGATCAAATTTTCGTTTGTTGAACAAATGTGTTTTAAAGGGGCTGCGATATATTATATGAAATGTAATATTTGTAAATGTAATCAAATTTCCTCTCCATATTTCATCTACCGTAAAAACTCAAAGCTTTTGTTTGTGAACCATGATCATTAATTCATACGGTTAGAATAAACGTTCAAGCATTAAAGCTTGATTACTTGAGCTGGATCTTTTTTCAAATATATTACATCACATCATTTTAATCTTGATTAATTTGGGTTGGAACGTTTTTTCCCCATCAGTGATCAAACATCAGACATTCTCTTTTTACATTAGAAACATACCATTAAAATACATGGTGTAATGGGAAGAACTAAAGTATAATCTGATTGACAATCGAATCACCAATCAGATTGAACCGAGTACCTAATGTGGAATGAAAAACGAGAATTTTACTTCTACATGCAAGTGTATATAGAGGTGCATTAGCATACAAGTTATCATAAAAGAGATCCAACAAAATTCCATACCTTGTATCATATTTTCCCATCTTTCTTTCAGCCGACAGTATTTGATAAACCATTGTTATAGGGAGTTCGTTGTTATAATTTATTAGTCAAATATTTTGCATGTTGCATTGTAATAGTAATGATAATGACTGATGATATAAGGATGCCGATGACAGACGTGTACTAACAAATAACCACTGCGACTGTTACAAAACCAGTAGCCATTAAAGGTCAATAATCAATAATGCAAGAGAATTAAACTACGGTTATTATTATTATTATTATTATTATTTCAAATTTATTGGTCAACTTCTTAACATGTGTGGTTACATATTGTTTTCAAGAAAAACCAACTAATAATACTTATAAAGAAAAGATTTTAAATTAAT
>JAHZNC010001845.1:0-14862 GCA_027744095.1 Zhuqinia jingwanae | reverse complement strand
TAACTGGATTATATCGATGAATCCATAATTTATGTTAAATTGAAGTTCACTTGGATATCCATAAGGGTTTCTTAGTTCCTCATAAAAAAACTTATCATTTAGCCATATGACATACGGAAAATGTGCTTTTGATTGAGTGACTTTTCAAAACTGATTATTGACAAAGGAAGTTGTTAATCTCTAGTGTTATCAGTGAGTAAATTTGTACAATAAAGGGTGTTTTCAAAAAGGTGAGAAAAAAAACTTTATTTCGCCTTGTGACAACTACAAAGGTATATTACACAATAAAAATTTAAAAGTAATATGATTTTAAGACCTGCTGATTGTGTGCCAGTGTTTTAAAATAAATATTATTCCTGCATGGAGAAGTCTTAAAAAACTCTGAAAAATATAACCTTGCACTCCAAACAAATTACTTTAAGGAAATCAACTGTTTTGTAAACCCAATTTATGAAGCACCTTGACTTTGAACTCAGTGCACCTGTCATTTTGAAAAATTGTGTGACGAAAATACATGATCAAATATTGATTATTAAAAAAACATTTTAATAAAATATTAAAGGGCATTATTATCCTAATCTTTTCGAACGTGTAATTCAGCTTGTCGGAGGAAATCGCGTAGCACTTTAATGTGATATTCGAGTATTACCGGAAACAAGTCACAGCTCTCTAGAGAAGCACAGAAGCAAGTAGAAAGCTGCTGGTGATTTGACTGTTGCACACAGCGAGAGAAAGTTTGCCGGCGCGTCTGCATTTGGCAAGAGCCGGAACTTTCAACTATATAACGGCAAAAGAGCATAATCATGAGAAAGCAACGTGCCGTAGATATTACCAATATTCCATTGCCAAGAAGGGCTCAGTCGAAATTGATTCAGTCCACTGGTAGGAGTAATAAAAGCGCTTCATCAACGCTTTTACTTCATCAGAAGCTGCAACCACCTGGACCGCCAAGATCTATATCGGGTATCAATGGGGGTTCTCTCCGAACATCACAATTTTGCATATCCTCCTCGTCTATGGGAGTTAGGAAACTACCATCCAGCAAGGTCCTGCTAATAAGTAAGTTGATTTTAGCACGACTTTTTTTTCATTTCCTTTGTCTGCACATTCATAGGCCTGTTGCATGGTCGGATTTGGGAAGCGTCTTTATTGTACACAAATTAACCATTCATAATGCATAATAATAATAATATAATAATAATAATTCAACACTAATTATTTCCAGCATTATAAAAAATCGGCGTAGTATGAAAGTTATAATTTGTAATAACTTTTAAATAAGCTACTGCGTCGAGAGATTTGCACCAAGCGTAATGGCTATTATCCCCTTTGAAACATTTTGCACATTTTTGTATGCACGGCATCAAACATTTTTGTATTGGCTAAATCATAATTTTATACATCGAAATAAATGATTTGCGGAAAACCTAAGGAAAACCTTAATCTTCGATTTGTTAAATAAATACACTACAAGTATAAATCTTACTAAATTTGGACAATGGATAATCTTCAGTTGAATATTACGCTCAATTATTACAAAGTAAACACAACCAAATCTTAATGCATCTCTATGAACCTTCATTATTTCGCTTCACGTGTCATAAACAAACCGTAATTACTTGCCTTCTAGTTTTAATTAGTTTTTGCGTTGGGTTCATTGCGTTGCGGCTCATTACTATTATGGTTTCTGGTTATTATAACAAAAGTATGCTTGTAGGAAGGATGAAATCTCGATAGCAAAAAGTTCATTATTGTCTTCAAAATACAATTATTTTAAAACATTGCATTGCTGGTTTGTATAATGTTTCATCTAAAACACTGTATGATCTCTAAGCATTGCGCTTCACGTATAGTGATAGTAGACAACTTACCTTTTTTAAAGCATTAATAATACAATAAGTTACACAAGAACAGAAGTTTACATAAATGTATATTCTAATCCTTCTACGACTTTGGGCGTAATAATAATATTAAGTATTGGAATAGGATTGAGCTGAACTACAAAAGGAGATAAATTAAATCTCTGGAAGTAGAACAACAGCAAACGAAACTTGCTGCTATAGTATTCCCACTATTAATTATTAATGCATGATGGACACACATATATATAAAAATAACAAGGTTATTATTTATGTATAGTTTTACATAATTTTACTAGTATATATACTTTTGGTTTTGAAATTTCTTCATTACAACGATATAATTCACGTTCTTTCGGTACGTTCTTCAACAGTTTTCTTCGATTGTCTTCTTATCGGTTGTTACTTAATAATGCCCGTTTTATCTTTAATTATTTGAGGTTACACGTTACATAACTCAAACACACGTTATCAAACTTCAAACATGGCATACATGCACAAAGGATAATGTCATTCTGAAAATTGGAACACATGAGTAGTTAAAATTTAATTTTGTCGATATTTTTTTGCTGATAATTTCCTAAAACATCCATTAACGCATCAAGAACATCAGAATAATATTCAATAATTTTCTCACTCCCATGGATACTATTTCGATTTTTACAGATTCTCACCATAGCGCGCTATGTTAAATAATATTGAATCTTTTTAAATGGCGTTAGTTATTATCGAATTCCCCTAGTGATTTAAAGTTGAAAGTGCATTAGTGACTTACAATACAATGTAGCTCTCCATATAAAAAGTTGGCATGCAAGATTTTGGATTGGAACTAGTTTTTCTTACTACATCAAACGTCATGCCATACCGTCATTGGTAGTAAAATTAGTTGTAATGTTGACAGAGATTTTATTCAACCTAGCCCGTATAGAGTATAGGCACGCACCAACATTTTTTAAATCCAATATTCTTGACGTCAATCCAGCAACTTTTTTTTTATCTCGTAGCCGTAGCCAAGTCATATAATATATTATCCTCTTTTGGATCCAACTATAAATGACTTTATACATTTTATTCCAGAAGTGACAATTTCTCATTCATTATTACTTTTCCTAGTGGCATTCATATATGTGGAGGGCCTAAATATTAATTAAAAATATGTATTTATTTTGCAGGTAGGTATTTATAGGCAAAACATGTGTATTTACATAATACACATATTTGTATTGAAATATTATGCATGGTCAGTTCGAAATTAATAGCGTTCGCTCACTCTAGGTTTGTTATTTATATTTCACTCATGTCATCGTGTCAACATTAACATATGTATTTCACGCTCTTTCTCGTGACCACTTTGCACAAATGAAACTGTAGATGTTCATTTGACTGCTGCCAATGAGAACAAATCACTTGAAAGAGATGTACTCTGCTGAAGTAGGTAGGTACATTACATATGTATTTTGCACAGTTTATACGCGCAATAGTGTGCAGGTCAGGTCCTTCGTTGTTGCAATGGAGCGTATAGTATTGTGATTGAGACATTTAAAAATATAATAATAATATGACTATAAAGAATATAGAAAGTACGTATAAAGTTATACAGAGATATATTTTAAATGGAGATGACCCAGGTCATAATGATTAAAGTGAACTAGTAGTTTTAGGAGTTCATTTCATAAATTATCCTGGATTTATATGTATCTAATCCTTTGTGTCATGCTACTCTTTTCTAACAAATGTCCTTGGTCAAAATAACTATCGATCATGCTACTACGTTTCGAGAAAACACAAGGTCGTTTAGACTCCTAGTCACTCTATAATTAAAGCATTACTTTTTATAGATGTTGTTATATTATATGTCTCTCGATGCCCCGTACTACACAAACTATCCAGGTAGTTAGATCCAATATCAAGACAAATTTTACAAATTCTCGCTCTAATTGGGAGTTCATCTGCTGGAGTATTTAAAAAAAACTAATTAGAAAGTTGTGATTGGTCCCTGAGGATTGTGTAAAAATTTCCAATTTTATTGCGAGTAACTACAAGACTCAATGAACATGTTTACATGCTTTTCAAAACTTTTACCTGTATGCTGTAGTTTTTTGTTATTGTATATACATACTTTCTTGCTTAAAATAATTACTAACAGGAGAAAAGTTTTGAAAATAACGGTAATTATATACGCTTCCAGTAAAAAAGTTTAAATACCTATCTTTATTTGATTATTTGAAAAAAAGCAATTTATTTCCAAATTGGAAATATATTGCTTTTTTCCAAGCATTGGAAATTCCAATGCTATCAGATTGCAATTGTTTTTGGAATCATGATGCTTTCACCCAAAAGGTAAGGATACTGAAAACGATAACTATATGCCATTCAAAAGTCAATATATACAAAATATACCTACCTACCTAAATGCTTGCTGCTCGTTTGTAATTTCAAAATACAGACTTTTATATTTTTAACTACATTTTTCTTAAGTTGAACATAAACATGCTAGACCAATTATATCTTTTCATATCCACCTTCCCCATCAATTATTATTGTCACCGGAATATACTGCGCACTTTCTATTTATTAAAAAGCAATGCTCAAGGTTCTCTCACTCTCCGAATCTGGGACTTAATTATAACCAGGCGAATTATACATTCTTAATAAGAGAGTGTGCTCTCTCCTCACTTGTTGAAAAACACAGAAAGTTTGATTTGACATTGACAATGTCGGAGTTATATAAAACCAGTAATTTACATGCAAAATCCTATTACTGTTTATTGATTTCCTTCGCTTGTTTTCCCCTCTTATTGTAATTTTATTAGTACGAGTACGACATGGACGATACATATGATTGTGTATCAATTAGTAAAGCAACTTTACCAGGAATATTCGTAAAAACAAAAATATTTATGGCTTACATAATTTATTATATACATTCATACATGTATTTTGCAAAACTTTTCCTTCTTAAAATTACAAAGTGAAGAAGTATTGTAATAATTTAGCTATTATTCAATGAAATATAAACGATTGCTCCGGCGTCTCGATAATTTAAATACAAATAAATTCACCAACATGTTTACGACTGAGAACTTTTTGATTGATGCCAACTGTCTTCTTTTCCTCGATTTAGTAGTAAATCCAGTCAGTTAGTGGGGTTCTCTCTCAGTCACAACTAAAAGACACGAATTTCATTTCTCATGATGTTCTATAATTCCTTATCAATAATATTATATCATATACATTAAACATAAGAAAAAGATAAAAACATTGAAATTAAAGATAAGTAAAAACAATCTTACATTATGCTTCTAACATTATGCGTATGAAGGTTGGGATGGATTATAAATATTATGTAAATTTTTGTTTTGTTGCATTGATGTGTTTGTTCTCCAGTGATTTTGCAATGAAGAATACACATCACATCACCGTAAAATTAGTACATACATGAGATTTTTGAAGAAAAACAAGTTTTACACTGACCGGTTTAATTCGGCTTTACACCAGTCAAGCAAAAGCTATATTGAATTGGGAACAAACTGTAGCCCATCATCCAGCGCGAAGGTCTTGGTAATTATTATGATACGATTATTATCTTGATAAACCATCACGTAATGATGTTTGAACTCCAGGGAAAAGTCAAGGGATATGATGATAAATTGATAAATATAGATTTTTTTATTTGATCAGGATGGTTTTTACATACAAATGTAACAATAACACGTTTGTAATGTCAAATTTAGGCTAGATGAGATTATTCAAAATATGATAGATACCTATTTGTCCGTCGATATTTGAACCGTTTTGGGTTTATGCTGACTGCTGGAGAAGAATTTTCTTAATCTCATATGGCACTATGATAGCATATTTCATGCCTTTTAAGAAAATTAATGTTTTCAATACGCCATTCAAATGTCTAGTGAATAATTTATTTGGAAGTTGGAAGCTATGATAAATATTTTTTCAACGATTTTTTCTCAAACAATACTGATGATGAACTCTTCCCCATTTATCGATACACCTTCCCATTCTTTGATGAGATTCTATTCATCCTATAATGAGAAATATACCTAACATCGCGCATTTAAAAACGTGCTTCTATTTGTGGCTCTTTCTATAAGAACATACATGAAACTTTTGTTATAAGTTGTTTTTTTGATTTTTCTCTCATCAAAATAATAATTATTAAACGACACCNTTTTTTGATTTTTCTCTCATCAAAATAATAATTATTAAACGACACCAGCTTTCATGCAGCATCAAAATTCTCACACTCATATTATTATTACCATTCAGTATCATTGTTAAACCTGAAGACAGGCACACATATTTCCTTGAAGCTTCTTCCTTATAGGCCTCTTCTTGAATAACATATATTCCGACAAGCAAGCTATTTGGTATTTAATAATGTTAGATATATGTAACACGAAATTTCATTCTTTTTTTGGGTTCCTTTGCATTGTTACCCTTTTGTCAGTCAGCCAATGCTTGCATACACTGTCACTGTACTGCATAAATGTTATACTTTGCATTTATTATTAAAAGAACATTAATTGAAAGTTAAATGTACTCAGAGTAAAAAAAATATATGGAAAGGATAATATATTGTTATTATTATTATTATTATTATTCATGCTGCATATACCTATTTACAATCCTATGAATCATTGTTAGTAAAAGGCAAAGCCATACAGCTAGTTACTTGCTCACAACACGTTATCCAGTCGCCAGCTTATATTATATTACTCATTTCTATACACATTATGAGCTATACACAAATACTCGTACAATAAAGGTCGTTATTCCTCTCTCTCTCTCATGCTAAGCTACTACTACTACTACTACTGTATACTGATAAACTGTGCAATCAGTTATTCGAGAGCACCATCACACAAAAGCCAGTGCTGTTTGCGCACTTGCATGATCATTTTTCTTTGCTGAAGAAGATCAAAGCCAAAGTTCTCTACGCATAACCAACCAGTAACCAGTCAATTACCGAAACGAAGCCATCAAAAAGATTTTGGTGGTGCTTCCGTGGCATGTACATTTACATTACACTACATTACACACACAACACAACAACACAGAACTAGAGCAACTCACTCAACCTTACAATTTTACTACACACGTCCACAAAAGAATCCACATGTGAGAAAAAGAGGTGAAGTTGGTTACATACAAAAACAACAACAGCAACACATTCAATCATTATTGTAGCATAATCAAGCGGCTAAAGAACACACTCTTGGACAAACACAGTAATAATAATTGTCAAAAATAATCTTTTTTTTTTGAGTTTCAAACCACACGGAAATCAACATACATACCTAATAGGAACACAACTATACACACACAACATTCAAGTCCAATTAAATGCATTTACAATTTAAAGTATTTTTAGTTTACAAGTGACCCGAGCTATATAATTTTATTCAATTTATTCAATTAGTTATACGTTTACAACAAATTTCAAAATGAAGCTTAGAAAGCCAATAAGTGCATACAGGCAAGCTGCGAACAAGTACGGGCTATCCACAACATGGCAAAGTTACAAAGGAAAGGGTTCCTACTACGGCGGTTCGGCTGGCAAAGTGGCAGCTCGTCTTTCAAGGATATCAGGTTAGAATATTGTGTTTTATGGAATATGGATGGGAAAGAAAAGCAGGTTTAGTGGAGTGAGACGCTCACGCTGTCATATCATTTTCATTATCATGCATAATATGCCATAACCATATCATATTATCCTGCTTTATATAATGCATCTTTAATTTAAATTGCACGAGTAACTTTGTGCATTTTATTATTTGGAGCATACTAATTTAATATTGTTTAGTACGCAAACTGTTGTAAAGTAAAGATCAACGCCGGCTCGAGATATATTTTTTCTACAATGACATTGTGGTTTGCTTATTGCATGAAACGTTTTCTAGTTGCTGAATCCACGTGACAGTGACAAGCTTAACAGAAATTCACATAAAAATATGAGATATTTGCATGTATCAATATTAACAATGTGTTATTTATTGTATGCTATATTTCTAATAAACTACTTTTTTCTTTCACACAAAAGCTCAGAGTTGCAAAATGATATAAATTAATTGGAACCTTTTTTGTCCACAACTGTATATGCTTTTTTGTGTGAGTGCATGATATTCAAGCTCCAGAAATTCCTGGAATTAATTAAATACAAAACAAATTCATGGCAGAAAAAATTAAGCCTTGCTTTTGCTATTATTATGTGCACACGTTGAAATGCTTGTTTGTCATGAAAATGGTTTTTTGGGTGCTATATACTACATTTTTCATCTTTTAGCACAGAAAAAATATATAAATATTTAGTTATATTTATGCCACGACGGGTACAAGGTTCACCTTGTTTATTTTTGCGGCGGCGATCAGTCGAGAGTGAGGATGCTGATATTTTAAGGCATATTGTAAGAATAAATTGCATATTATGGCTTCTGTTTTTCGTGGGTGAGCATCAAGACTTATGAGTAAAACTTTTTGGTTATTGATTTACTTCTTCTTGTTCAGAAAACTACACTGTAATATGTCACGTAAGTGGAGAACATGTTCATCTATCCTATTCAAGATGCTTTCTTTTTTCCACCATGTCGTGTTTTCGCGTGGTTTTGTGTATATGTTTATTTTATTGCTTTTAATGCGTAATGGAATAGAGCCTGTTGTGTGCTGTACCTACTTGTCGAGTTCAGTCTGCCAATCGCTCCATCAGTTTGATGAGAGTTGCTTTTTTTATTGCGCGTCCCAAATGATCCATTTAATAGATTGAATATTGAATGCAGTCAAGTGAGAAGACCATAATATACATAATCAATTAAGTCATTTGCTTTTTTATTATGCATTGATTTTATAACACCAAGCAGAGACGTAATATGTACGCCCACTATGTGATTGTTTTTAATGTCATTTTATTATACACACAAGACCATCTAAGTGTGTTGGCCACTTGAGACCTTTATAATTACATATACTGCGAGCTACATACCTCATCTGGACCTACATAAGGAAAGGGGGCATTAGCCCTTAATAGTTTCTTTTTAAATTTACTTACAATTTGGTCCAAGAAGGCAGTTATATATACTTCATTTGGATTAACCAATTCGATATTATGTTTGGAATTTGAGAAATTTCAAAATGAATTTATATCTTTCCATGCATTATGCATTATATTTACTTGTGGCTACGTGACAAACTTTTATTAGATCGGAGAAGCCGGGTTCTAAGTTATGACTTGCACATTAAAGTAATGTGTTTTTCATTACCATAATCGCAGTAGTGACTACGGGGCATTGTGATCATGAAGTGTGAAGTTTTTGTCGAAAATATATAAAATATTATATGACATACCTACGCACATACATATATGCCTATAGTTAAATGATAGTTTTCGTTCATGAGGAAAAATGGGCGCTCCTAAATGTAGAACTAATGGAAAATCTTTCCTTTCCTGGTTTTGTCTTTCATCTTATCGTAATCATAACCCTTCGTTGTTGTTTACATAACTTTGGTTCGAATATTGGTTTTTGCGTCATACACGTATGCCCATTAGTCTGATCAAGAATAAAACAATTACATATATAACTCAAAGGTTATTTATATAATATAATATAGATCAGCGACACGCACCATGGACATAATGTTATAATAGTCAGTTATAATGGTTACAAAACAATATATATAACAACATAATATATGCGTTATATATTTTTATGTGATCTCCTAATAAAATACATCTCATTTTAAAAATGGGAATTGTCTATTTTGTCTCCTTCCACTCCACCATGCAACTAATAACACTATATGCCCATACTATTGGGTATAGCATGTTTGTATTAAAATATCATTATAAAAATGAAGTGACGCGTGTATGCAGTAAAAGAGGGCCGAGAATATGGAAGTTCATAATATTGGATGTGGAGTCAAAATGAGATTTAAAATTTTCCCATTATTTCTTATTTTCATGTACCATAATATAAAGTATTAAAGTATATAATAATAATATTCAAATTCTAAACATGACCGAATATAAAGTATGCTGGTAGTATTTTATTTAGGTAAATATTTTCAATATAATATAATACAGACGCACACACAGTCAACTTCCCAATAATTTATCAAAATCTTGTTATGTGCTATAATGCATACGTTGTTTTTTATGATGTGTTCTCAGTTTGTGTATGGACGGCAATTTCAAAACAATCAAAATTCACGTGATAGCTTCATGCTAAAAAAAATTTACCGTATTGAATAATATTCTGTAACTGGATGTCATATATGATATTTTTTACTTTACTTTTTGAGTAGCAAGCAGGCTTTATAATATGTAATAATAATATAATACAATATGTGTCTCATTTTGTTACGTAGTAGTAGGAAGTAAAAAAAACGCTGGAAAGTCATTTACCCATCAAAGCGCATTTTGAACTGGTGATGATGATGAGCATGATGATGGCACTTATCAGCAAGTCATTTAAACTTTTTTATATGTTTCGTGAGAGGCTATGAGATGCAGAATGCATAGAGAGACTAATTACATATTATATTATTATTATTATTATTATGTTTTCGTTCTGTCGTTACAGCTTCTTCATTTTTTTTCTGACATTTAAACATATTATTTGTATAAACATTCTCTAGTGTTTATTTTACCTACATTATTATTATTGAGGAACCATCAACTTCATTCCATTTGAAATTTCAAGCTTTTTATCTTAATCTTGTTTCTCATATCATATATATGTGTGTATGTATGATATGATATGATTATATTATATTGTGTGTAATAAATGTATTTATTGGAAATTTTAAAGTAAAATAACGATTAGGTGAGGAGATTTCTAAGATCCGATGTTTTCCTTTATATCCTTATACTGGTTTTACTTTCTCAGTATGCTTATAACAGTGTTGGAATTTTTCCCGCTGATGAAAGAAGTACACAGGGTTTTTTTCTTCATTTTTATGATAATTTACGCACGTAGGCACGCATGATATCTGGTTTACAGAGATTTGTATAAAAGGAGTAAAACAGCTTATCTAGTTTTCGAACTTTTGTATGAGTGGCAACATCAAGAACAACAACAACAGTAACATCAGCAGCAACATGATTAAAAGTTCAAATTTTTCTCTTGCTGTTGTTATTATGGATGTGAGGAATACAAACTACAAACATGTGGCGTTTGAGCATTTTTATACCTCTACGCACATCTTGCATTGCGATATATGTACATAGTATAGGATTATTCAACTGCTATAAATCTGTTGCCAATAAGTGCATGCGTAAAATGCGTGCATGAAGAATGTAAGAGAAGATCTACTATATTTTAATATAAATTTACATTTTGATGATGCGTGGATCTTGATTTTTGATTCTAGTTGACGAAATGAATAAAATAAACGAAAAGTTTAAATACAAAAGAATAAACACAGTATTTAAATATGCCTGCAGCAACAATAAGTTGTAGTGAGAGTATATATCTAGTTATTAACCTCAGCCTTTTTTCTTGCAAAGATGTATTTTTTTAAAGGTAGAGAGGATGATGCACATTGAAAGAGATTAATAACAAAACACTGTGCTCTTCTGATGCTGATAGCAAATGAAGCTACAAACTCCCCTGATCTACTATAGGAATATCATGTATATATATTGTAATATGTGTGCATATTTTTAGTATTTATACCTATATGTAGTATGCATTATCATTTGTATCGCTTACAATATGTAATAGATATGTATATGGTTGAAATAATGATACGAGAAAGAGAAAGAGCGACACGTGTGTGTCCTAGCTTTTATTCAACATGGGTTGTTGTGCTTTCAATTTCAATAACAAACTGCTCAAAACAAAAGTGGCAATGCCAAACTTACCAACAACCAAAATGCCTTTTTAGTGTGGATGAGTGTTCGTCGTGCGTAACCAACATTTACATATAATACACGTACATATGTATACGCAATGATAATGACTTATATATTAATACTTCTATTGTATTTAACAAACATTCCTTTTAGGAAGAATAGTTGCTATTAAGTCATTATATAAACTTTTGTTGATGAAGGATTTTTTTTCTTTTTTGGCGATATGTATGCCACATAATATTATTGCTACATAAGTTTGCTTGTATTTATAATACGCAGTTTGACAGTTAAAGTTTTATGCACAAACTCATTCGTTATATAAGTATAGTGTATGTATATATGTACATACATGTTGACATGTGCATAGGTATTTATCTCGTTTCAATGAATTAATAATAATTCTTGATCTCGTTCTGTATTTATGAAACTTATTGATATTAGGAATAACGTACGACTTTTGGCTATAAAATCATAATGCTCATCATTTTATGAGGATAATTTGGATCAAAGAGATAGAGAAATTGTGAAATATTGCTTGTTCTGCTTGAAAATTATTGAAAGAAAGGAGTTGAATGTATATATCATCATGACCATATCATATAATAATATATTTCCTAGATAAATTCCGGAACAATGGTTTCCATTATTGTTCGTTAGTCGCGCAATAACATATGAAAAGTACATAAATGTAAAAACAACGTGTGTACTTTAGAAAAGTCAGGACATAAAGGTTTAAATACATAAAACACATACATCTTTTGTTCATATCGAATTATACGTTCACACAAAAAACAATGTTTTTTAAATTCATTATTAGACCACCGCATAGCATGGGAACAATTCAAAAGCTGTTACTTTACTACATAGCAAACATTCAACGAAATAAGTAAACCAGCTCGTGAATCATATATTATTTGCATCACCATGGTCAAATCCAGAAAATACTCACTCAGTTACCTAACTGGTATTTTCTGGTATCTGTTATTAAATCGAATCTCTACAGTACATGCATAGGTATTTATTAAAATTGTGCATCTCTATCTCTACTACTACAAAAACAACAACTGGTTTTATATTCTGCCACGCTATATACCGCCGGGTTAGGTAATTAAGACCATTACACCGATTTTGACACAGCGCATAACACCGATAAACTCGAGATTTTTGCACACACTGTTAATACGTGGCTCCCAAGATTAGGTTGAGTACGCACATGAATAAAATTTGTTGCATGTATGCATCATCAGAAAATAACATTAGCTTTCCCTTTACTCATGTTACCTGCTCTAGCTATATAATTTGGTCATTTTAGAAATGAAGCAGCAGTTAGTTTAAATTAAATCACCTAGTAATGATTTCACATTTCCGATCCACATTAAAGATGATATAAACTTTTAAATTGCATAAATTGTTCGTTGTGATCATGCGGAAAAGATTATTGATAGACCCTTGTACTTATGTGTAATAAGTAATAATAATAATATTTTGTGAATATCTTTGAAAGCATTGTGTGTACACGCAAAGAAATATGGCCAATAACAAAAAAGTAAAATGAACCAGGCAGAGTAGTTTTCTACAAAAGCGCTGTTTATTATTGCCAACTGGTCGTACAAGTTAAATGAAATTGACTTGCCTGGTACCTCCTGCTATTAGAGATGAGAAGGACGGACAAGATGAGCTTTTCTGATATACATATGTGTGTGTGTGAACTGATGTCAGGAATGCATAGCCACTTTTCTCAATTCCTCTTATCAAAGAGCAAAGAAACTAAATGAGAAGAAAGGGCAAAGTTCAATCTCAGATATTTGTGTGTGATACTATAGTACTCTGGTATATGGAATGAAATTTTTATAGTTATGCATACATACATACCAACTAAAGTGATGATGAACGTTCACATAATAAGTTTTCAAATGAAAAGAACTACTGTACGGTGCATGTGCTGATACGATTGGCATCATGACCAGATATTTAACTGTGCGTACAGTATTTCCTTAATAACAGTATTTGGTCAATGGTATTGCATCGCACTTAATGCGTGTCACTGACAGTGGATTTTATCGCTTTCATGAGATCATCGCCAGGAATGTAGGCTCATGTATCGTATTGCACTCTTTGCCTCCAACGAATGAGTTATGTAGTTTCTTGCCCAGTGCTCACTCCAGTTTGATGTAAAAAAATATTTTTGCCCATGCAGTTTTCAAAGTTCGATGAATGTGTCGCCAATATTTTTTACTTCATGCAAAGCTACAAGATTTATTGCAATTAGGGGCTCTAAGACTCTAAACTCTTCATACATTGGTATCTAATATATTGGCCGGTTCATGCAACGCAATAAAATATTTTGTAGTCTAAATATAAAGATATACATAGCAAAATGTTGTATACATCACAAGAAGATAAATATCTAAACAATTAACCAACCAATACAATAAATTTATCCAGATATGTAATGAAATATCTTTTGTTTATGCACATGCCATGTCGCATCATGTAGCAGAAAATAATGATCGTGATTGATGGTTTGTAAAAGCATAGAACAATCAATCGTAAATAATAACATTTTAATATGCTAGATTCAAGTCAGCTACTATAAGAAGTTCAACAATGCAAAATGTTATTGTACCCCTCCTGAAAACATGCAATTATTCTACCAAACCAAGCTAGTGTACTATAAAGTTTATACGTACAACCTGTGCAGTATACGTGATCAATGTATGGTTTGAAATTGAAGAAGTTATATAGTATAAAAGAAAATATATATGTACATATTCTGCGTTTGTTTTGTGCGTAAGTATACATACATATATGTAGCTCCATAAATATAGGCGAAATTCCTTTCAGGGAAGAGCTGAATTGTCTGCATGTACAAGAATAAATCTGGTTCACAAATTTAAATGACACGTCATTGAAGTATCACCGTGATCAGTTCAGATGATTTTAATGATTAGGACTCAAAATATCTATAAAGTTATATCATGATGATGTTAGTAGGATTATATCGATTACATTTTTAATAGGATTGACAAATTGATCAGCTTTATTTTGTTCCCTGTGGAAAGTTATATAAGCTGCATATTAATTTATATGATACACTCAATCCAATCGCGGTAGTTACGCACCCACATCATACAC
>JAHZNC010001844.1:0-17134 GCA_027744095.1 Zhuqinia jingwanae | reverse complement strand
CAAACTACAACACACATTTTCACGTAATAATGTGTCGCAAAATTTATTCAATACACATGTGCATACCCATACAAATTATTATGCTTATTGTTAAGCTTACACTGGATTGCATGTAATATATGAGCACACACAATAATATATGCATATACATAACTATATATTATATAATATGTTATATATATATATATGTATGTATGTATTTGTAAATATTGTAGATTAAACTTTATAGGTATATATATGAAGTCAACTGTTTGGATATGTATGTTGTAAGACAGTATGAAAAAAAGAATAGGAAACGAAACTGAGTACTTTGGCTGGTTTATAGTATGTACATACTTATATGGGGAAAAGGAGCAACCAAGCCGCATCAATTATTCATTCTGCTCTCTTGCTCGTCCTCAACTCAATTTGTTCCCTGTCGTCCCGTATTCCCTTCCTCTCCTGTAGGTATACACAAATTCTCTACATGTATATTGTACAAACTTCACTTGCTCTTATTATAATGTTTTCCTTCTAAGAAACTCAAGTGCTATATAACAGCAATAATGCATACTATACCTACCTACATGCATACTACAACAACGAGAAAAAAAGGGAAAGTGAGCAAAGGAACTAGAGAGATAGAGAAGAGCAAGTCAGAAGAATCCGCGGTGCTAACAATGAGACTAACGGAGTGAAGGTATCTCCATCACTTAACTTGGCAGTTAAGCATCTATAGCTTTAAAAAATTTACGGTGCATTACAAATATCAAAGGCAGGAGGAGTTTACATAAAAGTACCTTGTACTAACTTGACAGGAGAGGAAGAAGCGAGCCTATCTGTATCTATAAATACACACAGTAAATATTATGGCGCATATATGTGTAGAAAGAGTAGTGTGAATTCATATTGCAGATCTCTAAAAAAATATTCATATAATATATTTGCATTTAGCAGCACAGTTATTTTCTTTTCTTTTTCTCACAAATTCCCATATATTCCACTTTTTTATTAAAAATATATAACCAAAACTCCATTCAAGCCGTTGTGCATACTAGTCTTTGGTGGGTAGTAAAAGGAATGTTTTCTGTGTGTCTTACAATCGTATGTTTTCTGCTTCTTTCTCGTATTCTTCATCATCGTCAAAATGAAACCGATTTACATGCAAGCCTTTTTTCCTTTTTTTTTACTATAATAACAATAATATTGCCAAGCCAAGTTTCTAGTTTTTCGAGGTGACATGCCAAAGCACTAAACCAAAAAAAAGAACTACACACACACACACAAATTTCTAACACAAAAGCAAAATGGAGAACCACAGAGTCTTTTCCACCTCTACCCACCAACCACCACTACTACACAATACACGTTCCTATTTTATTATGCATGTAGATGACAACGTAAAAAAGGAAATGAAGAGAGAAAGAAAGAGAGAGGTCGGCTTTCTTCTGAAAAATGTAGTATATAGTAGTCGACCTTAATGCTCACATACTACTACACTTTAGACTTTTTTTGTGTCGCGTCGCAATGAATTCCGGTGTAAATGTATTTTCCGTTTTACTAGTTTTGCCCTTCTGCTTCTTTTTCTTTCTCTCGGTTTTCCTCTTCTTTCTTTCTCTCTCTCTCCATTCAGCCAGAGGACATTCATATGTTTATAATAAAAATGGCATGCATATGTGATGATGTTGGTGATGGGAATGATGATGATGGCTACAAGGGAATATGATGACGACAACGATGATGATCATGGCATGTCAACTGTGCATATTGTATATAAAAAAATGTGCAGACACGAACAACTTTTGATTTGTCTTCTCTGATGTTTGCAAAGTCGAAAAAAAAATAGTAACGAAAAAACTACAGTCTTTTTTTTCGTCCCTGTTTACTTACCTTGATTCCATCTATGATGATATGTAATGAATGCGGCGGCGGCGGCGGCTGTATGTGTATGTATACATACATAGCTTTAGGACTCCACTTTCTTCATAGGTGCAATAACAATGCTGCCAATCCGTATAGTCACATAAAAAAATAATACGTTTCTCTCACATCCTCGTATATTTTGCTACTTGTCTCGTTTAATGTGAATGAATTTCATGATATGTTTTTGCAGAAGAAAATGACATTTGGGAATTGCAATTTGAAGAAATAACAGGAGTAACTCTCTATGCTCTCTATATAATAAATGTAAAAAACGTCAGAGGCAAAATATTAGACGAACACTTTTGTACAAACATAATATATACACAATAGTCACGTACACACATATATATATATGCATATATTATGATGATCTTTTACTTTTTAAAAAGATTTCCATTGTATAATAAATGTAATGTGTTTACGAATAAAAAATTGTTTTTTTTTTGCTTGTAGCAAAAACTTGTGTACATTGAAAAGAGTCAGCTGCAGGTCTCTTGACTGGTTCTCTATTTATCCAGCAATTTCTCAAATGTTGTGGAACGTATAGAATGCATACAAACTGCCTTGTTGTTTAAAAAGTAACCTCATTGGAATATATTCTCCTCCGAAAAAATAACTATATTTTATACATTGAAAATGTGACGCTCTCTCTCTCTCTCTGTTGTTGTCTGATTGCAACAATGAGTGACTAGTTCCCATTTGTACTTTTTTTATTATATTAAGCTATTTATGTACATTACATTGTATATATTCTTATCTTTATGTATACTTATTCAAAACATGCATAGTATTTTATATTTTTTTAACAACTATGAAGATAGTACGCCATTTATATAGCATATTGCAGTAGTATACTATATACATAGGCAGAACAAGCAAACGAGTATTTTTTGTCATTGCCATTTTCTTGGAGCTTTTTTGCATTTTGCTTTCTTCTCTCTCTCTCTCTCTCTCATGCTGCTTGCTACCTTACATGCTATATAATATGCATGTTCGTACGACAAAGAAAACGAAACGTGACTTGACTTGACTTGTGTTCCTTGTCAAAACTTGAAAGAAAGCAATTCAAATGTGACCTTTTTTCCTTTTATTCCTTCTTTTCCGAGAAAAAAAATGTTCCCTCTACAATATATTATATTGGTCGTAGGCTTTTTCTGTCACAAGCCTGAGCATCATCAACATGTCATAACGAATCTTAGAAGAAGAAAATTGCCAAAAGCAGGTGTGTGCTCAGATATTCACAAATTCTCATTCTATTTTATAAATTATGTATTCTCGTAAAAAATAGATATGATCATAATGTAAATATATATTTTTACTACACATACCAATGTGTATAATATATGTTTGCAGAAGCAAAAAAAAGAATGTATACCACAAAATAATAATTTAGAGGACAGTAACCTCTGTGGTATGTAATGCAGCATGTTTTCATTCCTTAATGTACTAGCACACAGGTCAAAAATCGGCAATGCAAACAGTATGCTTCCTCATATCCCTAAAAAAATAAAAATCTATTCTTCTTATTGAGGTTTGCGATGATGACGATGGGAGATAAGCGTATCATGATATTCACTTGATGATGATGACAATTGAGCAGCCATGATATATCGAAGTCATAATAATACACCCGCACACACACACACAACAGCCGCTACCACGACCATATGGATTATTTCTCTGCACAAAGTGTCTTTCAACTACCAGCAGAGAAAACCAGATGAGGTGATGGTTGATAGCATAATGCGTCACTGATCATCATCATCATCATTATTATTACTATCACCCTCAAAAAAAGTACAACCGTTGTTTGTGGGAATAGTGCACAAGAAAAAATACACAACCCCAAGCTAATAACATCCGGGTAGCATATAAGCAAAATGGCAAGAGTGAAGAGAAGAAAAAAAACATCACAACAATTTTTTTTTTGGAAAGTACAGCAGCAACAACAGCTGCCGCCACTACCACTGACACCATCACCATTACAAAAAAAGCCATAAGCCATGTGATCAAGATGATAATGGTGAAAAAATCCATTCTTGTTTCTTGCGTAAAAGTAGAGTAGAGAAACACATACCAAAAAAAGGAAAGCAAGAAATAAATGTTTGGTGGTGGTGTGATGGTGGTGGTGGTGGTAAAATGGAACAAAGTCATATAAGAAGGGTGAAAATGAACAAATGTGAAAGTCATGTTCCATCATCGTCGTCATCATCATCAACAACAGCAAGCACAAGTCTAGAAGCATCACTCGAATCGTTGACTGAATAGCAGCACAACATTCCTTAATTTCAACTTACAAAAGAAGAAAGAAATGCCTAATATAAAGTAAAAGTCTTTTGAGCAACTACACAGTCTAACTTGGACATTTGCTGGATTTAACCATTGTTTTCCCTTAGTTAAGTTAGCGCGTAGGTAGTTAATTCAGGTCGATCAAAAATGAGCGGGTTGTGGTGGGAGAGAAAGAGGAAAAAGTATGCGAGCCCAAAAGTCAAAAAGAATTTCTATTCTTTGCTAGTTCGTACTTCTTCTTGTTTTTTTTTCTTCTTCTTCTTCTTCATGATAAGACTAAAACCATTAGCAAAGCTATTAGTTGGGGATTATTGCTCGTTTGGATTTGTGAGGAGATGAGTGGCAAAAAGGGCAAAATTCAGGGTGGAAGAGAGAACCTAAAAGAAGAAGAAAAAAAGTTTTGGCTTAGAAAAAGCTGTTACTTTGGATAAGGAAGCTAATAATATATCTGGTGAAGACGAGTTTGGAAGCCAAAAAAATTACAACGTCGGAAGTAAGAAAGTGTGAGAAGGTATCATTTGGTTCGGGAGATGATGTTGTTGATTCTCAGAAAGATGACGACATTTTGCGTGTTTTTTTTATAGTTTCATTTATTGCTAGGGAGGAGGATCCCGACTTGAAGAAAAGTGTTTAAAAACATTTTCTTTCTTTTACAAAAAAAAATACTCTTCTCTGATCGTTTGAACTCAAAGCTCATCTGCTAAACAAAAGTTTGTTTTTCTTGGTAAAGTTACATGATGAAATTGTTACATGTAACATGACAGAAGTTAAGGTATTAATTTAGGCAACTTGAAAATACATGCATGAACGAAAACAGAGACATAATTTTTAACTATATGACATAACATGCAAATATACTAAAGGAGAGAAAAAGAGAGAAAACAAACAAAAAAATTCCTTTTCTGTTTTCAAGGTTTTCTTTCTTTTTTTGATTCACTCAAACAAACCAAAAAAGTTTTTTATTATTATTATTTTTTTGTTTATAGAAATGTTCTTTTTTCCCTTTTGTTGGTCTAAAAAACATCAAGGCAAACTTTTTTAAAAGTTCATTTCCTAAAGTTTTTCATTTGGAGAAAGAGAAAAGTGGTGACGAAATACTGAAGAAAAGACGAGGGAAAATTAGAAAATGAAAATCATTTTCTGAAGACTGCTAGGTTTCATGAAGAAAAATTCCCCGACTTCATCTTCTGCTGAACCCTGAAAGCAAAGTCAGAAAATAAGATGAGTTTTTATATGGTTTATATAAGAAGGGATAACAAAGTGGAAAGGGAAGAAAGTAGAGAGTGTCTCTGGAGAGTATATGGAAAGAAGATGAGAAGAGAAATGTAAGTTATATTACTAAAATAACATAATATAGATACCTAATAACGAAAAGAGTAGAGAGAGAGAGAGAGAGAGAGATGATGATGCCGGTTTTAAGCTGTCACGTTACCCGTGTAGTGCTTAAAATGTGCTGTAAAGGATATAAGTAGTAGGGAGAGTGTGTGTAGAGGTACTCATCATGTCTTAATGAAAATGACAGGGAAGAAAGGATAAGCAGCAGCATAAAGGGAGAAAATGTATAAGAGATGAGCATAAGAATGGGTGTATATATACCTAGCCCTATGTAAAAAGTTTAAATGACATGGAGTATCGTTGAGTAGGATGGGGTTACAGTTACAACAAGACGTAGTTAAGCTAACTATTATATGATATGTTTCTAGTGTCTAGGTATGTAATAATATGGTATGGTAGATATATTATATCTAGGTGTATGATGGGTATAAAAAAGAGAGGAGATTTGATGTGGGAAGGATGAGCCAAAAACTTATATAGCAAAGAAACAGGAGAACATAAGGAGAGAAAAGGATTAGGGATGAAAATTTAAGAAGAAAAAAGTTGATGGTGTGTGTGTGGCATGGCGGAACGGGATGTTTCCATTTACATTATTGTATAATCTATTCCTTGAGCACATTCTAATTCCACTCTATCCCATTTTTATGCATTATAGCCATGTCAGATGTCAAATTTCATTTCCAAAGGAAAATGTGAACATAAAGCATCATAAAGTAGCTTTAAATGTGACACACAACATGACGAAAAGTTTTGAAGTGTAGACATGTTATTTTGAGTAAACTTGATATACATACCTTCATATATAATTATAAAATATGCATATTTGTATTATACTTCTTTTTCCTTCTTGTTAACTTGTTTGCTCGTAACTAGAATGTATAATAATAATAATAATAAAACTTAATGGATAATTTATGAAATATGGATATACTCATCTATTTATTTTAGACCTGAGACGTCAGAATGAAAAGTAGCGCAACGGCAAAAAAAAGATACTCGAAGGTTGTAATATTGTGGTTGAAAATTGCATTTCGCCCAAACAAAATTTCGCAGCATTTCTCCAATTTTGCTGGGTACAAATGCAATTTTGTAAGAAGGTAATTTATTGGAGATAAATATGTAGCAAGCTTTCACACGAAATAAATTGCAAAGAATAAACAACGAAACAAACAAATTCATTTAAATTTTTAATTCAAATTCATAAATTTTCTAACAATAATATTAGGGCAAATTGAATATACTCAAATACGTGGTCCAGACCCAGCGCTGAATATTTTAGTAATGTTCGTTGGTCGCTTTTTCAAGTGATGGTACCAGTCTCTCCAAAAATATGTTATGCCCTCCAAAGATCCTCATGTTAGGGATGTTAACTATTAGCAAATATCCCCCTTTGTGCAGCCAGTTTTTTAGGGTTTGCATGAATTTTATTCTTCTTTAATGTTGATATACCAAATAACAAACATAGAAGAATGACACAAAAGTCTTGTTGGATGGCTTCCCTTGTTGTTTGTTTAACATGCGTGTGTGCTCTTGTGTGTGGTCCAACAACAAACCAAAAAAAACCCGCAATGTTAGATGATAAGACGTCATTCAGTCAGCATAAAAGAAATGAATACTTTCTCTTTTCATTTGTTTCATCCAGTTGACTATTTTCTATTATTATTTTTATTTTACGTGGAAATAATGTATCCGGATTCACCCATTCATCCAACGCACACATATATCCAACCACTCTCGACCCAACCCATTCATTCCTATTCAAAAAAAAATATCTCATCAGTCAGACCGTCAGTAAGCATGGAAAAAAGGATTAGATGTGCACAAGCTGTGTTGTTATTGTTGTGTTTTTTTTGTGTCAGATGGAACAGAGCAATCCGTTTGCTTTCTGACTTGCCACTACTCCAAAAAAAAAAGTGCGACTTCCACTACTTCATGCATAAATGCATCATTTCTCTAGAAACGTCACGCAAACACTACTACGCAAAGCATAACATCATCATAACTCATATCAAAAACAACAAAAAAAGCAACAAGAACATGGAAAAGGGGATTTTTTATTTCGTTTTTGATCTTGGTCGACCGCAAAAAAATGTGTTGTATAATAAGAGCCTTTTTAGTGGCGGGGTACACATTTATTTGTATGTACACGCTTTGTACATACATAACTTTGTACTAGTAATATAGAAAAACATATACATATACATAGGAAAACAATGTACAACTGGAAATTTCTTTGCCGTCATGGATCATCAAGCTTTGTTCCTTTTTTTTTTGCGGTTGTCTTATTCTTCAGAGCAGTGTGTGAGCAGAGCTAACCAGAAGCAGCAGCTTGCATGGAATTACTATTTACTTCAAAGATGGGAGCTAACTACGTAAATTTTTTGTCATTTGCTTCGTTTGTTGTTGTGTTGTTACAGCTTTGCCCTTTTCCCAAGGATTTTCTTGGATCAAAAATCTGTCTGCTTTTTCTTTTTATGATGATGACGATGGCGGTGGTATGGCAAGAACATGCTTTGCCGGCTCATCGTGTTTTGTCTAGAATGACTTTTTCCCTGCCGTTGCTTTACACATATACGTTATGTATGTATGTATGTTATGTAGGTGTATAGAATTATGCATGTATACACGTGCGAGTTTTTATGTGAAGTGTAAAAAATGGTATATACATACATGGGTGTAAATGGAGGCTTCTTCCTCTCTGTATTCACATGTTACGTTAGATAAAGTTCTTTTCTTTTTTTTTTGGGGGGGGAAGCAGGCGAGAGCAAAAGTAATTCTAATGGAATATTGTGTTAGGCTAAAGTTATAAAAACAAGACCACCATCTTGTTTGGGTTATTTTTTCCCTGTTTTTCTTTATCTTAACTTATCTCAGAGTCTACAAAACACACATGGACTACGTAAGTTTGTGTAGTGTGTACTTGTCGGAATTAGAAAATTCCATGACTTGACTTGAGATTTGTCTGTCGTGTGTATATAGTATCGTATAACAAGATATATATAGATATGGTGGAGTGTATACTATGCACAGCAACGGATAAATGTATGCATCTCTGAATACACCCTTATTGCTGCTTATTGTAGTTGAATGCAATAGTAATAGAGGCATGTATGCTCAAACTAGACCCCTCTCTTGACTTTGGTTTAAGCTTGTCTCTGTTTTATTTTGTTGTTGTTCATCTGAATAACCTTTTTTTTTTGCAAAAGAGACACACGGCACATCACAAGCTACACTGAATGATAGCTAAGGTACACGTATATAAAAAAAAGGTGGGTTAAGTTTTGGAAGTTGAGAGATCTCAGGGTAGCGCGCATATACAAAATACGATTATATAGGAGAGAACAAGGCTTGGTTTTACACCAAAGCAAGGTGGTTTGTACATTTTGCCCCAAATATGAACAAAGGCGCACAATATACCCGCATCTCCATCACTGCACCAACATTACCATCAGAAAAAGTTCAGTTCAGCTCAACCAATCCAGATGTTGACTTTCTCAGAAGTAGATAAAAAAAAACGTGGAAAAACTAAACTACATCATGTAATGTACAAGAACATGGAATTGTCTATTTCGACGACCCAAGTATACAGCATGCCCATTCACTCACTTCGACTTTCTCTTGTCGAGCTTCACTAGAGAAAGAGGGAGAGAAAAGAAAGGAAGGACACAAAAAGGCACACAAAAAAACAAGACGAGGATGAAACCTGCATACTTTATTTCCCCCCTAAAAAACGAGAAACTCTGCTGGACAGGAGGGCATTGGGGACAGAGGACGTGAGAGTAAGTACAAGCAAATCCATAAGTTTCATACCAATTTTCTATTTTGTTTCTTCTTCTTCTTCTTCACTAATACTTGCACACAGCGTGAGACGAGAGAAAAAAACATGAGGAGTCCACGGAAGACGTTCTATATGACAAATAAAAGAAGTCAAGTAAAAAGTCAACCAGGTTTTCGCACGAACGAATGAAGAGTTCACTAAAAGTAGTAAAGTATAGTTTGCCAACAACAGGAATCAAGAAGAGACAAGGGAAATTACTCAAAAAGAAGAAGAAAGTCTTGGAAAAAAAGATGGACGGATGGACAGGATGAGTTTGCGTGCAACTCAATCAGCACATAAAATTCGGGTACACTTTTGTATATACGAACACAAAAAAATCTTTATCCTACAGCTGATAATGCTATTTGTGTATATAGGTAAGCGTGCATGCGGGAAAAGTCATATTATGAAACTCAACTAAGGGAAAAAAAGAAAACTTTTCTTTTTGTTTCGCTTTTCGTTTCATATATTTTTTTTCAGGTTCTAAGAAAGTAATTTACTACGTGAGCTTCTATAGAAAAACTATATTGTGACGCTTGTACGTGTAACGAAGGTTGGGGATACTTGATTAACCAACAATAAGTTGACATTGTTTTTTTTAGGGAAAATTAAATCTTGGATGCCAGATTGGCTTTCTTTTCCCCGAGATTTCTGGGTAGTAAGGATTGAGTATAATTCATATGCCATATATATACACATGTTGGTAGCACGTACCATATATATTAACAAATATATATTGTTTTGTATATACACACACATCAAACGCGTAATTAGGTATGTTTTTTTGTAGCAATGATGCCTGCATCGCATGCTCTTGGGCATTTCGGAAACAATCATTTTCTTTGATTGCAGTTTTTCTTCTAAAAATACGTACATAGTAAATACATATATATACCTACATATATGAAATCCTTTTAAGGATGGCATTGGAGGGGGGATATTAAGTACACACACATATCAAGTTTAATAATAGGAATCGGAGTTGTTACAAAGGCTATAAATGATGATGGCGATGACTCATAAATAAAAGGATAATGATGTTCAGCCTTATTTTCGACAATTCGTTCACATTTCTCTAAAAAGTGTCAACTATCTTCACCAACGACAATAATAACAACATATATTATAAGTATATGGTTGTGATATGCACATGTATATGTCTAAAGCAATAAAACTGAAGAGAACAGGGAAATGATGGAAAAATAACGAGCTAAAATTAAGGATAATGATCACGATACCATATTATTTTTACTTCTTTGGAAAAATACACGACGACAAGAATATAATCCGATAGTACTGTTGAAGACCTCATATCCCATTGCGTGAAAACGACAAAAAAAAAGTATCATATATATAAATGTTCAAACTCCTATGTCCCTACAACTCTTCAGGCATTAAAATACATATTTATTAACCTTAACGTGGTATTCACATGCCGCATAACTTGATAGTAAATAATTCAGTCAAATAAATAATCTACCCGTCCCCCTTCCCCCTGGGTATTTTGGTTGTTTATTGGACTTGGTACCAAGTTTACGCTTAACGAGTGCTGATTTTTTATCGAATGATTTATGTGATGAATGACGATAATAAAAATAAAGTTAATTAATGTAAATAATAACGTGAGCTAATTTGAGTATGCGCTAGTTTTGTGCATCTTGGCATTAAATGACCACTGCATTATCTGGTTAGCACTTATTGACCTAGACCCGTCTCCAACAAAGTATAACTTTAGTGCATGTATATGTACAATTTTATGATCAAATTAATATGTAATGCAACTGTGACTGGGATTTTTTTTGAACCAAAGTAACCTATTTGAGAAGAATTTCACTGTGCGGTTAAATTGAGTCCGTGTGGAGAAGGGGAAGGAACAAGTCAGTAAAACGTAGCTGACAAAAAAACAAGGGTGGTGCACGTTACCCGCACGATGAGGGTGATATTTATATATGACTTTATGCCATAATGATAAACAATAAATGAATCCAATATCAAATCATATGATCCTGAATTATGGGTGATGGAGAGAATGCAGGTTGTCATTTTCACTTTCCTTCACCGCAAGGACGTCAACACCGATATAGTTGTACGTAAACACACGTATAAAAAAATAATTAACAAGCGTTAACGCTTAAATCCTGAAATAATTAACAAAACACATATTGATTTTATGCATGTATGTGATATGTCACGTCATGTTTAATCTATCAGTAAAACTGTCAGTTAGTGTCCATAATAATGACGGTGATGACTGCGCTATTCTTAACTGTTACTGCAAGGAATCGCTGAATTATGTAGGTACATGCGAACATGCTTGGATAGTAGCAAAATAAACAACACAAAACTTGAAGTCGGGGGTCCATTGATGTGTCAACATTGTGTCAACCTGTGCGTTGACAAGTTTCAGTGCTTTACAACCCATATAAATAGAAATAGGGGGAAATTCTATAAAATAAGACATGGAAAGCAACAAACACATAATATCTATAATCTCATCATCATTGAAAAGACAGGCCAAAAGTAAAATTGCACAAAACACGTCATTTTTAATGTTCTGAGCTAAGTTCTGAGGGGATGAGTAAGAAATGGACTATTTGTGAACACTTTTTACTTGCACAAAATTAAAATAGAACGACATGTATAGAATAGTCAATGCGTGGTGAAGCATGATTAAATATCGTAAGAAACCTTTTCTTTAAAAAATACATGTTTTTTTCTTCTTCTAAAGACAACAAAATAACCTAGAATAACATAGGTACATACATACCTACAATGTATGGTTATTGGGGTAAAAAGTGAATGATAATGATATTTTCGCTGTGTAATGTAAGTGATGACTAAAATATGATATTCTGCCGGTTTTTCAGAAGCACAATTTTTTGAAACTATGCATGTGGCAACATAATTTTCATTTGAACAAAACAGTACATATCCAAAACTATACTGCGTATATATTTGAAAATTGAAGAAAAAAAAAACGGAAATGAATAACAAACTACAAACTCTGCACGATATTCACAAGTCGTTTTCATGTTTACAGCAAATAAGAACTACTCTTTCTGTGTGGTACGTATGTATGATGTAACAGAATAATAAAGAACCTGGATTTCTAATTTTCTCTGCTACGCTCATATATTTTTTAAAGGTTCGATCCCAAAATTCATATTCCGTTCTGTCGAAAGCCATTTGTCTTTGCCATTCATGAAAAATGTATATCTAATACGCTAACAACATCACCCAAAAAAATAATGAAACAAAATTAAAAGTGCACAGCAAATGTTGAATGTTTAAGCTTGTATTGTCATTGTATCTAGGTTTACTAGTGCCGTGTGTGTGTGTGTGTGGATCTCTGGGAAAAAACTTAATATGTTTAGCTGCCTATTTTGATGATGTCTGCAACTTTGAATATGTGCCATGGTATTACCATGTACCTTACACATGGACACAGATAATTATTGATCGCTTTGTCCTGTTCAATCATATTAGAAAAGTTAATGTCCTTTTATAAAAGGATATTTTGCCAATTTTATGTGTAGGAAGGAAATGTTTCATTTATTCTAATTTTTTCCTATTTGGGAAAAAAATGCAGGCAGCACAAAAAAAAGACATCATAGATTATACAACAGATTTCATCTCCTCCTCACATTAACCAAATGGATATGAAACACGATGATGGTGGTGGTGGTGGTGGCTTTGTTGGAAAAGGTTGTTGTGTATGTGGTAAAAATGTATTCATTGCATTTTAGTATGATTGCATAGTGTACAACCGTGTCTGTGCACAAGTACCCTTGCGTCATTACTACGTTTTGACTAGACGTGCTCCCTTTTTTCATTTCATTTACTGGATATATAACAGCAAACAAGAATGAATTAGGATAGGAAACACACATGCTCATATTATGTGTATTTGGGATTATGAAATGCAATATACCGTGAAATAATATATGGGGTTGATGAAAAGAGGGGGTGACAGCAGATGATATAATCTCATAAAATGAAAATCTGAAAATGCAGCTCACTAAGCTATGAATACATGCATGAAATAATATAATATATTATCGTAAAATGTAGAATGCATCCATTTTTCGGTGGGTAGACACACACTTTATATTATGTAAAGCATGTGTACAAGACAGATTATGCACGTGCCACACTTTTTTTTCATAAACTAAGTGCATATATATATTTATCTACTCCCACGAAAATCGGCCATACGAGGGAGGATATATTGGATCGGTGTGCTATACCAAAGGCAAATCCCAATTGTGACAAGTAGGATCACTCTCTTTCTCGGGTCAATTTTTTTGTTGTCCGCAGCCAGCTTTCAAACTGTTGCCCGAATACATTGAGATAAATAATAATATATGACAGTACAAAGTACAAAACACACACAGATTGAGTTTTGTTGACCTGAAAGCTGTATTCCGCAACCCTCCTCCTTTTGCACACGAACAATAAAGCCATAGAATAGGTATAAACATATCCAGAGCATAATATATAATATTCAGTCAATGTCTGTCATGTACGAAACACGTACATTAAACACAACAAAGAGAGCAACACATCATACAATTGAGCGAACAACTTTATGGAAAAATACCGCATCATCATCCCCGACTAAACTCCGCACAAAATGTAATAATTTAATGTGCTTTCTATTTATATATATATATATATATGCATTTATTTATATAGGTAGGTGTATGCATTGTTAGGTGAAAAGATATGGTCTGTCAATGAGAGAGAAATTGGCTCGCCGGAAATTACAAATTCCAGATTACATCAGGGAGCCCACAAAAAGTAATAAGTTGTCTGCTGTGCGTGATACGTTTTTTTGTGTTGCTGCTCTCACTGTTGGACAATTCTTTTGTAAATTTATGAATCAATATTAAATACAAGCCTTTCAGTCTCACTTTTATCTTTTGGGTGTAGATGCTTTGCTTTCTTGGCTTATTGTTGTATATTGTATGAATATGATGATGTTCTGCTGGAAAACATTCACTGATGATGTTATTCCTGAGGCAAACGGCGAAAACTAATAACATTCATTGTACTGGACACGAAAAAGATGTGGTAGTCGAATACGCGTAGTTTTATAAAACGCTGATATGCGATTACTTATTTTAAGACAATTGCTTGATTTTTTCTTTGTTTTTATGACATGACCTACAGTTACATAATGTTGAGGGTATGCAAACACCGTAAAGACATAAATCCTGATATGTGACGTGAAGTAGTCATGAAATTACATTTAAAAATGCTAATGATAATTAAGTAATTTTATAATATTATGACCCTTAAAGGATAAAAAATAGGGCATCGTGAAGCATGTTCAAAACTAAACGTAATCCGTAGTACCAAAATAATTTTATGATGATAATGAAATGTTTTTTAAATTGAAGGAATGTAATTCTACTCAAAATTTCGCCATAATTTTGTCAATCATATTTTTTAATGAGATTTTTATTATTATCTTCAGTTGCCCCTTGCAATGACGATCAACTAACTGTACTCTGTTCTGTACTGGTAATAATTTTCATCCCATTATCCTGTCATACTACTGGTAATTTCAATTTTGTTAATGGTAGTGACTTTGATGACATCTCATACATTTGTGTGGTATAATCCCACAGCTTGATAAATTGTGTTGATAAAATGATAAATTGTCACAAAGTTTAGTATCACTCATTTTTCCGTATCAGACTTGTTCTGTCTGCAGACGTAAACCTTTTAAAATACTAGATTAAACAAAAAGCGTTATTGTTTGGCTGTTATGTCCAAAAACCTAATAGATATGCGTTGTCAGATCATAAATTCTGTAGGTATTATTGGGTAAACATACATGATACAATATTATGGCTTCTACAAACAATATAGAGTAGGAAGAAGATGGTCATAGGTTTGAACAAGAATGTATAGGAAAATGGGTATCGGTGCGAACTCGGAGATATCTCACGTTTTCATATAAATTGATCATGATCGGGTCAGTGTCTCGCTTCTCTACACACTTTCCACCAAACTCATTTTCTATCATTTTGACGAAAACATTCTATAAATCTTTTATTTTGAGACCAGCATGTAATCCTGATGAAACATCCCAACGAAAAAAGTTATTTTCGTCGCGTCATCAACCCTCGTTCAAAAACATGATAGGTATTTATAAGTAAAATAAATTTATCGCTACCTTCAGGTGGACTTGACAATGTTGCTGCAACAAGATGGAAGACAAATTTTTGCTCCATTCAATTCAATAAAATTGAACGGATGATAACAGCACGTCTCGACATCAACAAATATATAGAGCACCGCCGCCGCCGCGACATGTCCAGCAGCTGCACTACCATCACGAGACCCACGATAAATTGCGGTATCTTACATTCAATATATATGTATGTATCCAGAGCTATCAATACTCAATATAATAATATAGACTAGACAGAATAAAATTGCTCAAATATGAAAACATTTCCCCATTCAACAGCCAGTATCAAGTAAAAATGACATTATTATCATCAGGTTTGGTGACACTACGGTGGACTGCTAGTAGTAGGAGTCCTCTTGTCTATTTCCATTACAATTTCCGTGATATTTTTTTATCACAATCCAATGATCCATTGGGAAAATATTGTGGAAAAAAAACAAAGAACGAGAGAGAAAGAATATCTTACATGATGAGATAATGCTAAAGAATATATAAGAGCAAGTAAACTTGTAGCAGAGTAAAAACAAGGACGCGAAGAAAAAAAGATGAAGACAGAAAAGAGATTCCCAGAAGAGGAAAGAAAATAATGCTGGAGAGTTTGTGCTGATAAATGAAATTTTGTAGGAAGGACGACAGATCCCAATTTGCTTCCTTTTCCACATGGGGAATGAGTATACATACACATCCAAGAAGAAGCAACGGCAACATAATATACAATGTACATACTACGTACACACACATATCCGCCTGGTTAGTTTAGTTCAGTTAGTTGGACGACAACGATGGACGGACGCTCACTTCTCCTTTGCTTGTCTTGATTCAATCTTGCAATTTATTTATATAAGAGCTTCTTATATAAAAAACGGGATGAAATACATGTGACATGGAAGGTTTTATAGATGGTGATTACTATTTTATACTGCGTGTAATGTATTTGCTTGGAGCATGCAACAATATTTTATTGTATATATCAACGTAGTATAGGTATATGGTATAGTATATGAATGCTGTACAAACAACATGTTTACGGCATATATGCATGTAGGTATACGAGTAGAAGAATAGACAATAAAAAAAAGTTTTACTTTTGAAATATGAATAGGTAGAAAATATGAATGAAGAACAACAGTGTATGTTGTATGTTTAATGCAGCGGTCAAGTTTCATGTCTTTTCAAGATTGTATGATATACGGCCATTCAGGTAGGATTAGGGAAAGGCATTCCTCATTCAACCTTCATGTTTTTAGTCAAAGGAAAACTATTTGTAACATTATGTTAAATTGTTTCTAAACATTTCCCAATAGAACATTGTCGAGAATTTATATATTGTTTGTGAGGGATGAAAAGTTTTGAAATCGATATGTCATAATGTTATGTATTATAATATAATGTATGTATTATTGTTGGAACGTTTTATTATAACTCGTAAAGTAAATAGATTTGTACCAAGTACCGTGTATGTACATATCGTCCAATCATAGCATCATGAACATTCATTATAAACATTGCCATATAATAAAAAATAATATATGTTATTTGATCCGAGAAGCATTGTATTTTAGTGCACACAATTTAGCAATTAACCTCTT
>JAHZNC010001843.1:0-15378 GCA_027744095.1 Zhuqinia jingwanae | reverse complement strand
AACATATCATATATTAAATGCTAGTTAATGTAATGCAAGTGAAACAAGATGAACGCAGATATTACTGTTGTCATGCATGAAGTTACATAATGTGCAGTTACTTTGGATGTGTAATTTTTATTGTTAATTTTTTAAATAAAGAGTATAAGAATGCTTTTTGCTTATTTTACTAAATTTTTTTGAGATATGTGCACAGGTTTTAAAAATATATGCAATGACAATAACCATATTAACCATATTAATTTTTCATTCTATGGAGGTGTTGGAATATCGGAAGAAGGAGGTGGTGTGGAAACTTCTGACATGCTGTTTGCTGGCTCAGGAGAAGATTGTTCCTCTGAGGGATCATCTTCTGCTGGTGCTTCCGGGTTTGGTGGTAAAGTTGTCGGAAGATCAGGTGTTGGGTTTGCAGAAGGAGGCAAGGAAGGTGTTGTTATTGCATCTGCTGGAGGTGTTGGTGGACTTGCTGCCGTAGGTGGTGTAGTTATTGGAGTAGCTGGTGATTGTGTAGATGGCGTAGAAGGAGGATTTGGGTCATTGGGACCGACTCCCCCTGGAGGTGCTCCCGGCAGTTCATTATTCTCTTCATCACTTGAGCAGTTCGAGTGATCTTCATCTTCCTCATCGTCTTCATCCGAATCTTTAAAAAATTAGAAATATATTTTACGTAATGTATTTTATTCACCGGTTTTTCTATTGAAATTACTCATATACACACAACCACACAAGTAGTTACATATTTTACCGTAATCGTCGTCGTCTTCGTCAGAGTAGGAATCGTCATACTTTTCGTCAGGCTTTTTTGTGTTTCGGTCATCACCTGATGCCACCATAAAATCAAGCGGCGACTCTGTCGTCTCGTTACCATAGTAAACCTCTGTCGTACCACCTAGTTCATTCACTAGATTAGATAAAAACTGAAAAACAAAAACAAAATCAGATCTAGTTTCACGATTTAGTTCGGATTACAAAAAATAATCATTATTCCACAAGAACAACAAAAAATCTTACAAAAAGAGCCAAAAATATCAACGTTTCCGCTGGCTTCATTATGATAATAATAACAAATTATTCTTCCTGAATAGTTTTTCTGTAAAAATATTCTTAAAAATCTAAACAATTATACGTCTAAAAAAAATGTCTGCGCAGCGCTGCATCCGTATTATTGTTTCAATTATTCCATGTTTTCGCTCTTTATATCCAAGCAAAATCAGTCATTCAAACGTGAACATGAGGAAGCACAATACTAATACAATGGCCTGCTGTCCTGCTGTCAATTATTGTAATTCAAAACTATTGTGCATACAATAAAAATTATCTGTAAACACATTCATGATGATGATGATGACTAAGATGATTGAGTTTTGACAGCATATCACTATTTTTCTTCCTCACGTTTGGCAAAATACTTGGGTTGGGTTGTTATGCCACTTGATCTTGCAAACAAAAAAGTGACAAGCAGATACAAACTAAAAATTTGTCTACAAAGCTTTAAATAAAATAAACATAAAAGTATCAATTTAATGTAGTATGTAAAAAGGGCAAAATTTACATTACACATATTCTGTATATGTGTCCCCATTTAGACTTCCACTGGGTGACACCACCAAAATGCTTTCAGCAAGGGCATTTGTATTATTATGGGTATAATACAAATATAAAAATTACATCACATTATGAGAAAGAGAGAGCACCACACCATTGTTGTAAGTTGTAACAAACAGGCACACACACACATGTGCGGAGAAAAGGCAAAGCGGGGAAGGCATCAGGAGCCTGCGGTTTGCGGCTACCCCTTGTCGCCACATACTCCACTGCCTAAATTATAATTTCTTTCAAGTTTGATTGCTAATTATTTACGATTTTACAAGATACATGTAAATATTTCGAAGCTCAAACTGTCATAAATTGAGTGAATAAATATATATGTATACTTGTTCAAATGTCTGATTTTATTGATTAATTTTTTTGTCAAATACCGAAATACCTATATTTATTTTCAATGGGATGTTGTTTCTTGTCTCTGTATCGAGCCATATAATAATGTACATATATTACACTCCATGTCGTCCTCATCAAATTCATACGACTCTTTATCTTTTTTTTGTTACTTTTATATTTACCAATCTATTTTCTCACTGTTTCACAATGGTTGGTAAATGACAAATGTATCAAATCCCATGTGCTAGGCAAATATCAAATATCCTCTTTTCTAGTTCATTCATCCATCCACACAAACAAACAAACTGTTAAATTCAACGTGATCCACATAACAAACCAGTTGTGAAAATAAACTACACATGATATTGCAATATAAAGCCAAAACAAAATTGCTTCAATGTTCCATGTTCATCATCATCATCGTCGTCGTCGTCCTCACCGTCAATATTCTCCCGGAAAATAAGAGAGGAATAGAAATATCCAATAACAGGCAACAAAATGCAAACTGTCATCATCTTAAGCCTGTCTGTATACATACCTACATACTTTATTTATATACAAGTTTCATCAAGCAAAAGAGAGTACCTGTACCCTACAATAAAGGGTATTATAGCTTTGAATTTACTACAGCGTTTCCTATTTTAATTAGTTTTAGTCATGCTTTTATCAGTTTAAAAGGCATTATCACAATACCATTATCCATATACTTTTAAAAATTAAAAATTTCAAAAAATAGCGCATTTTTCTCTCTCTCTCTCTTTGAAAAATATAAATATAAAAATATAAAAGTCATGTTATGAAACAAAACACATTACATATTTATGTACACTGTTGCTCATTGCTCATCTCTGACATTTGTGTGGTTATGATGATCTGTTTGATCCATTCATAATTCATACATAAGCTAATTCCATGCATAACTGTTTTTGCCTTACAGGTTGGATTTTGGTTGAGGACGGATCTTTAGTGTTGTTTAAAAAAAAAAAAAAGAACATTCTGCTCACTGGTTTGACTTTAAAAAAAATTATGATGATGATAATGTGCCCCACTTTCTATCCGTGTTATTCAACTATCTCCATCTCTTCGTTTCATTTCCTCTTCCATTTTTTCTTCTTTTTGTTATGTATACATATAATGATGAGAACATGACGACAACAAGGTGCTCCAGCTACATATTTTCCATTCATTGTGTTTTGGAAGTATGGCTAGATAGATGTATGGATGGATGGATTGCTGGATTGCTGTTGGGTTTGCAGACAGATTTCCTGAGAATTTTTCAGGAAAGGAAAGAGAAAAGAAAGGAAGGGAAATAACGGGGTAGAATATGGGAGGAGGAAAGGAGTGGATGAAAAGGAACTAGCGTCCATATGGGGAAATTTTTTTATAGGGCTTTAATCAAATTTTATTACTAAAAAATAAAGTAAAATAGGCAGAGAGATTGGTAGAAGGGGAAAAAATAGAGATTTATTCGGTGAGATAAATAAATGGAGAGAAGACATGATGAATATACGGTTGGTAGAATGATACAAAAATTATTTTGGGGAGGGGGTATAAGGGAACGTCCATATATATGACGACATCACACAAAAATTGTATCAGGTGAACTTCCCCACATCATATTATTCTTGTTCATTATACACTTTGCTTTAGATTTTAGTAATTGGCTTGTAATGTGGGTACGCACATAATATATGCTCCCCTTTGACACAGGTTGTTTTATTATTAGGTATTGACTATTGAGCAATATCACGTATAATATATCTTACTTAGATAGCAGTCATTGGAAACTAATAATTCCCCGAATAATATAATATCCTCCACTGATTTCTAGAGAGCCTCCTGTTGAGTCTCTAAGCTAAGCAGGTTGATAGTTGATGATGAGCTTGCTCTGCTACTGCTGCTGCTGTTGCTCTCTTTTTCAAATGGATTGGCTTTTGGCTGCTCCTTTGCTAATGCTACTGGCTTATTTTCCTGTTGTATATATTCTTCTTGCTTTCTCCCCGCGTGTGTGTGTGTGCTCGACGAAATGAATAAAATGAACGTGAAAAATGAGAGTGAGGAAGTGAGCAAAATAAAAAGAAAAGACGGATTTGTTACAAAAAGAGCAATAATGTGTGTTATTATTATATATCACGTATCAGGTATAAAATTGGTTCAAGGGGTTGTTCATAACCAACATTTGTAATTAATTATATATACCACGTATAACGTAACCCCCATCCCCATGTAATCTATATTGTATAGAATATTTTTGTGGAGGAGAGCGTTTTCATGTCCTTTATTGTCTTTTATGAATGACCCCAATATTAGTGACACGGTGAAAGTAAAGTGATGGATTATGTTGATATTTCATTGAAGCTCCTGCGCTCCTGTTGTTGATGTTGAAAACGGTAATAATGATGAGAATGTTGATGAAGAGATAAGAGAGGAATACGAGTCGACGACAACTTTTGTACAACGAACGTGGTAGTGGTGGTGGATAGATAAATGTGACAAAGGAGGATAATATATACATTACCTATTATTATTATTATTGCGTTTATTTCCGAGCCTATACTGATTGCCATGTTTTTGAAAATGTTAGAGTCAGTCAGAAAGGGCGGCTGTGAGATGTGTGTAATAATAATAATAATAATAATATGTTTTTTTCTAACTATTGAGCAGGATATCACCAGCAGCATCAGGAAGCAAATAAAGGGATTTTAAGAGATTTATTAGTGTGGAAAATTAAATAAACTCTCGCAAGAAGGAGAGCAACATAATGATGTAGATGAACAGTGGAAAAAAAAACAAAAAAAAAATCAAATAGAAAACGGAGAGCACATGAAAAAAACAGAGGACGACGACAACAACAAGCTTTTTTGAAACTCTATCTTTATACTTGAACGACCAGGACATCTCCTTCACAGCAATACTTTTGATAGCTCGACTACACACAAATTCAATAATGAATAAGGACTTTCATAATAACAGGAGGAATGGAGTGATATTACATTATGATTGCTTGTGTAACATTTTATAGTATTTTGTCACGTGTTATTTTCTAATTGTTAAATTAGCAATTTCTAATGCAATATCCTACTTGAATATATGCTTCCGCCTGAATTAAGAATTAAATTTCCTTGTTACGTTTTTAACAACCTTGTATGATGGCTATATGTATATACCTACCTATATGCAATTAAACTGTTTGGCAAACCAATCAAAATTAAATAAAATCTCCTGTATTTTATTACTTTATTTAATGGTGAACAGTTGATTACCTCAAATTAACTACGACTACGACAAACATCCCACTCAATGAATTGATTTGTTTAATTAACAACCCGCCTTTGTAATGAATGAGATTTGATGAGAAAACGTATCTAGGAGCTAAAATGTGATGGATGACGATATGATGACTTTTTTATCATGTTGAACTTTTAAAAAGTCATAAATTGTGTTTTGTTTTAATTTTGTTTTTGTGGCGTAATTGTGGGAAGCATGCATGGCTGGCAATGTTGCTTTATGACCAAAATGATTACCCTTTTATTGAAAAAAATTAAACCGTAAATTTGCTCATAAACCTCAATTAAAAGAATGAGTATGTCGAACTTTTGTTGTACAAGACGCAAAATTTTGGAGGGCAGACAGACCGACGAATTCTTTGAGTTTAAGAAACAGTTTGTCCTTTTTTGTCGTGGGTTCCATCCCACCTATTATTTGGAAGAGGCTTTGCTGTTGAGTGTGGATGAAATACTAATGAGATCTTTTCATGAATTGAACCAACTACCCATTAATACTTACGCCGACAAAAAAATAAGAAATATGCACACCGGAGGTTTGAGCTTTTGGTTGAGAAACAAATAAAGGGAGAACATCACCACTGGAATATCATCTCCTTGTGCAATTCAAAGCAATTTACCGTTACCATCTATAGTTTCCATCATAATATTGTGTTTGTTTGAATTTTTTGTCAAATGACATGAAAAAGATTAAAAATTAATCATGTAATTATAACTGACACAATTTTCAGAAGAATAAAGATAGTATTTAAAAACAGGGTTTAGGAACTTGCACCGCGTTTGAAGTACCCTCGGTTGTGTTTTTCTGACATTTTCTTGGAACTTGTGGCAAAAGCAGCTTAATAATAATAGTAAATCAAAGTGTATTCAATTAATTTAGCTGAGTCATGTTTTAGTTGTTGTTCGTTTGACGGGCAAAACAAATAATGAGCCGTATATTGTCTAGCTATGAGTTCGTAACACAAATTATGAATCAAAGAGTACTCATTTCTCAAAGCAGATACATAAAATAAGAAAGACGAGATATAAAAATACAAATGGAAAAAAATATCTATTTGGCAAACTGTGCTCATTATTTTAATCACACGTTTGCCTAATTCTACATTTAAAAGAAAACGTAATACTAATAATTACTATAATTTTAATCTCACAACAGTAGAAGTAATTTTAATAATTAACTTGGTCTCGTCAATACTTAAAATGGTGAAAACGAGCATGTAACATCATTTAAATTACATACAAGTTTGCTTCCACTTGAATCCCCTTTAAATATCTAACGCCCGCCATTTAAAAAAATACATATGTTTAAATATAAAATATTTTTTGAAATCATTTCCATGGAAATAAGTCAAGAGAGCTTCCTCATCATCATCATCCTTTCATCTTTTTTATTTACTCCTGCAATTGCTTTACATACTTGATACTACTCTTTAACCTTAAAAATTCATGTTTTGCATACCCACCCAGCAAATTTTTGCATTTCATCACAAAAAATAACACGTTACAACTTTGGAATTTCTAAGGCTCCCTTTTATAAATTCCCAAATTAACCACTCAAAAAAATTATTCAATATTACATTTTATTTATTTCTCTCCCTCTATTCATTTCAAATACGATGTATGTATATATTATTGTATAATAATTATATGTACACTTGTTGTACCAAACACAAAAACCAGCAGGAGGATCATCACAATTGCTGACAGTTTGTACGGAAGGAAGGATACTTGTCTTCTGTGTTTGTGTGTGTGTGTACAATCCTCTCAATTTCAGCTTGCCTCTATAACTCTACCGCTCTTCCTCCCTTGCAGTCTTTACAGTCGACAGAACTTGAAACTTGAATTCTTCAGCTCAGTGCTACTTGTATTACTACTACGTCTGCTGCTGCTGATGCTGTTGCGGTCTTTTCTCTGGCAAATGCAAATGCAAGAATTTTTTTAGCAAAGTTTTTATTAAGCAAAAAAGCAAGCAGTGTAATTCAAGCAACATCAGAGCCCTATCATCAGCAGTTGCGTAAATTGTACACGCATGGATAGCTCTATATATCATTATTTACACGGTCGTCCTTGTACCAAAGGCAACGGCGATCAACCAACTACGTTATGCCGTAAGTACAACGTACAACTTTCTATCACCACTTTTTCAACTCAAAACGGTGGAAAAATTTGTGTGCGGTGGAAGTGTGTGTGTGTGTTGTATGCATAGCTTTCTCGTTTTTTTCGCAAAGGAAGCAAGTAAGCAAGCAAGCTGTTCACTAACCGATTTGACCAGGTAAGGAAATAAAAATGCACACACACACAGATAGACAGCTGGATTCTTGCTGCTTGTTTCATTCCTCTGCCACTACTTGCAGCACTACCACCGCTGCTCCTCTGTCTTCTGTCTTGCTGGAACGGTTTGAACAGAACAAGTCAGTCAGTCAGTCAGTGGAAGCTCTTTGGTTGACGAGCACACGGGCGTACGTATGCATTTGCATGGACGCAACGAAGACAAAGGGAGCAAAATGTATATATTTTATCTTTTATTGCCATTATTATTATTACTTTTATCATTTTATAATACTAAATAAAGCTTGACTGGAACAAGAAAAATACATTTAAAAATTTATAAGTGAAAGTTTTCGAAAGGAAAAAATAAAGTTGGATGAACAGTTGAATAAAAAAGAAGTGCAAGTGACAGTTTTGATTTTCTTTCCAAACAACCGGCTTTGCACGTTGACCATCATCACCATCAAAAAATTTATTTTTGGGAACGCACAAGAAAGAGAAAAAAACATATAAAAAAATTATACTAATCTGCATGGAATTTATTTACCAGCTTTGGAACTAATTTTTAACAGTATAAAAAATCGTATGAGTTTGGTGTAAGTTGGATTTGTGAAGAAAGTGTAATAAATAACTTGGAAACTTTTCCACCTAAAAAAACTAATAAAAAATGATGATTAGTTTTGATGTTTTATTGAGAATTATTCTTGACGAAAATTACACTTAAAAAACTTATTAGCAACAAATTTCGATTTGAGTTTAGTAATGAGATTGAATTGGATGATTATTAAAAGAAAATATTTACCTAATACGCTTGTGATCTTGCATTTTTTCCATGAAATCTTTTTATCTGCCTCCGTTAATTTGCAAACTTGAAGCAAGCAGACATACAAAATGACGGTTTATACCTACATTCTACCTAGTTATTAATGAGCACATTTATTTTACTCTCGGGAAAGAAAAAAAAACTACTTGATGAGAACATCATCATTCATCATCATGAAACCACATTATCGTCAATAGTCAAAATCATCTGGAGAAAGTGAACAAAAAAGATTCGTGCGTGTTTTCTGTGATTTTCAACGTTGCTGCTGCCATTCTTTGATTTTAACTTCACCAAAAAATATATTAATAATATGAAGAACGACTTTTTGGAAGAATCCTGTCATGCATAAAATGCATACACTACTACTATTTCTCTAAAGATCCAGATCTCTACTTTGAAACGTCGAAGCTCTCTTTTGCTTTTACAAGCAGTATAGTTGAATGAATGAATGAATGAATGAATGAATGAAATAAAGGAATAGTCAAGTCAAGTCCTAGCAGTCCTGTATAGTCACAAGATTGCCAGAGGGGAAATGTGAGAGAAAGAAATAAAACCATCACCATCATCATCATCATCATCATCAACAACATCGTCAGCGTGTCTAAGTCAGCCAAAAAGAAGAAGAGAAAAAAAGAGACAAAAAAAATTTGTATTGAGAGAGCTACTTTTTGCTGAGGCAGACAGGCATACATTCACCTATACACGCAGGCATACCTATGTGCACAATACCACACAATATGTAAATATTAGAATCATAATAAAAAACAGCGGTAGTAGTGTATAGTGTATAGTTCTCTTATATTTGTATGAAAACATTTTTTTGGGGGAAACAAGAGACAAATAATGGGAAGGCTGTATAATATATAATTATTATAATAATAATATTATATTCATTGATATATCCGGAAGGTGAAAGCAAATAAAGGAAAGAGAAAAAAAAGGTTAGAGAAAAAGATGATGATGATGATAATACGAGCGGAGCACTTCGACATGAATTTTTACGTGTGTGAAATTGTTGAAAACTAAACATGTGTTCAGTAGTGGCTGTAGCAGCAGCAGCAACAGAACAGTCGAGTTGTAGTGGAAGGGTGTGGGTAGGAGGGACCAGAAGACAAGATGATGACTCTTGTCATTGTTGTTGCCGCTTATTCTTCTTCGGTGTGTGTGTTGGCAATGTGTGATGCTGATATGATGATGACGCGTATGTGACAGGTTTTATTTCCTTGACCAAGAAAAAAAAGAACAAGAGAATGATAATCCAGGGTACCACTTTGTGGAAATTTTGTGGTGAGTGCAAAATAAAAATAAGTTAATACCTATCTATATATTTATTACGGTATATACGGGGATGCAATATTTTCTCAGGTACTAAAAGAACAATCATATCAATTTCCGGGATTTTGTTTTTGAAAAAGAAAGATATTTTATAGATTTTTTTTGTGTGTGAACAAAAGTAATGTTTGTAGTGGTTATAAATCTAGATTTGCATATTCTGAAAAAAGGGGTTAAGTTATAACAGAAGTGTATCGTGTTGTATCTCCTTTTTCCTTTTATAAAGAGTGTCTTCTTGTGTTAAAAAAAACATAATATTCTGAACATATCAGATTACTACTATGCCACTTGTTCTTCTTCCTGGTTTTCAAACCTGTGAAATAAGAGAGACACAGACAGAGAGAGATAGAAAAAACAAGAGAATGAAAGTACTTGAGCTTCGAGGAGTATACATATTATATATGCACATTATGTACATACTCTTCTAACTTTAGGTTAAAAAAGAAAGAGAAAAAAAATACATGTTTGTCTTGTCGTGTCATGTCTATATAAACAGAGCATCAAGCAAAAAAATATACTTTTTTGTGCCTTTTATTCCAAAAGAGGTAAATGTTTGCTTGCGTGTTACAAAGTTTATCATTTATCCTTTACCCAAAAAAACCCATGTATATTATATACTTAATATACAAGCATACATTATAAAAATATAAAAATAAAATAAAAAAATGCTCAAGACTCTCAGTTTCTTTATTGCGGAAGTTGTTACAAAACACGTTATTGGAGTTCTACAAAAAAGAAACATAAATAGATTTTTTAAATGTACTCCGCTTCATTTTTCTTCTTTTTAAAACAATTTCCTGTTTTGTGTTTTTATGTCTGCAAAACAAGAGATTTTTTTTCGCTAACGTTTTGCATGATTTTGAATGTGCATAATTAAAATATGGTAACATATATTATTTCCATTTATTTACCTGCATACCTATAAAAAAATATACATAGCAATTATGTGGTTAACAACACAAAAAAACTGTCGAACAAAACCTACTTTTATCTACTTTTTTCCCCGACAAAAAATAAATATATTTGGGTTCATTCATTCCATCTTGTTTATAAAATGTCACTCAAAAAAAAATTTGTCCATTTTGAAACAAATTGACTTGCACTACTACTACCACCAAAACAAAGTATATGTGTTATTATTATTATTATTATAGTTGTGTGAGTGTTAAATATCTTCATGGTCTGTCGTTTGTGTCATTTATTACCACCATTTCCACCTGTGAAGTGTTTTTTTATAGTACTACACATATTTATTTTTTGCTATACATGCATTTTACACACTTGTAGTACATAATATTATGTAACAAGCTGTGTGTCTGTGCTTGTAGTCTGTGTACTACAACCAAATGACCTGCTGTTTCTCCTTTTTTTTCTCCCTTACTTTGTTACAATACTATAACAACACACAATCATCTTGTTCATTTCCGCTAGCTACAAAAAAAAGAAGGGTATACATACACTATATACTATTGTACGTGTGTCCTTTAGGACAACCATCCCCCACGTACACATAAAAAATAAAAGTTTATTTCACTTTCACTTCCGTTTGAGCCACTTTTCCCTTCTATCTCTCCTTATGTCTTTTTTGCACCTTATCTTATCACCACTCACTTTAACTCTTTCTCTCTGTAGAATATTATGTGGTGGTCGTGGTACTTTACTAGTACTAAGTTAGTAGTATCATAGCTCTTTTGTGCACTACCCAATATAATTATTATGCTTACTTCTTGTTCTTGTTATATGTGGCTTGGTTATATGTTTTTTTTTGGTCATGGTCGTTTTTTTCTCTTCTGCATCTACATACATATTATGTACTACTATTAAAATCTTCTGGCGTTGAAAATCTTTTGCTCCCCAAAAACCAACCAAAAAAACGAGGAAGCTTCTGTTTTGTGTATCTCCTTTTTTTCTTGCTCTTCTTATAATTGCAACTACTTTCTATCTCTGGTTTCCTCTCTACAAACCTATCTTTCTAGATTCTCTGGTTTTCTTGTTAATGTAACATGAAATGAGAACAAAAATTTTCTCCCAATTTCTATACTCCTTTTAGTATTTTCCCTTCAGGTCTCATTCATTTCCCTTCCATTTTTAATACGCCCGCGCGCTCTCTCTCATTTACTGCTCCTGCTGAACAAAGGAATCCAAAGCGTTTTTCCCTTCTTTTTTTATTCCTCTTTTTTTCTACCGATGCAAAAAAATGTGAAAAGCAGTATTCACAACAAATGGCAAAAAAATACTGAGAACCGAAAAGAAAACCACTATCGAAACCCAAACTGAATTGAATCAAACCAACTCCTCAACTTGTAATACTACTACAGCTATTTTACTACTTCTTCAAAAAAAAAAAAGAGTGAAGCGCGTTTCCCATTTCTTTTTTTCTCTTTTTGTTTGTTTCAGTATTCAGCGTAGCATATATGTACATATCTATAGACATTCTTCCATTCCTCCAACCATATGTGCACCATGCATCTATTATACATAAAATACTACATTCTTGAAAATGAAAACATTGCCAAGAGACCAGCGTTTGTAATAATTATATAATATGAATATATATATATCGACCGGCTCTTTATTTCCAAATATGGACATACACAGACACACTTTTTATGTACCATATAAACTGATGTACTACACACTGAATAAATATGATGTGTCATGCAAGTCAATATTATTAACATTTCCTATTTTGTCCACTGTTGTATATATGCACATGATAGGTACGTATGTTGTATGTAGGTATATAAACATGCCTACATACAAATTATTCAATTTCACAGTTGTTGTGTGTAGTTTATATTCACAAAGTAATATATATAAATTAGAGGAAGAAGAGGGAGGATTTGAAGTGTATTGATATATTGATGTATTTATGTATATATTCCCATTAGACTGGTCACCACACATATGCATAATGTGTTTTCAAAACACTACGGGAGAAAATCCATCAGCCACCGCACCACTTTCACTTTCTTTCCGTGTGTCGGAAATGAGCAGAGCAGTAGTAGTGGTGGCACAGAAGAAGAGAAGAAGTTAGTACACACCTCAACAAAATTATGTACATCCATAAGTCCAGTATTTATATTTTATACCTATATGCGTGCTCATTGCTCATATATATAGCTCATCCCCATGTATACATTTTTTAAACCACAAAAGCGCGTTCTCTTGATAAATTGAAAAGTAACAGGGGGAAAAGTGAAAGTGGATGCAGGCAAATAAAATAAATGAAACGTTTACGTGGGTCAGCTGAATAGACATGACCAATATTATAAAGCCACCACCACCAAAATCCTGTGAAGTTTTAAAACAGCAGCAACAGAAAACAAACACATAATAAATGCAAACTTTTGCAAAATAATTCGGTCAAATTCACATACCTGCAGTTGACATTTTAAATTAAACAAAAAGTTTAATCAATTTTATAAATATAAATCCCGGGAAATCCCCCGAAAAAATGCTTGAATATTTTTTTACAAGCCTGTGTGGGTTTGCATTTGGATTTCATCGAACATTCAATATTTTTTAGTTTTTTTTCTTCACAAATTGACATCCGCGCTTTTTTAAACTCTGTACTACTCTCCCATGCCCATATGTTGTGTTTATTCAACAAAGTCATCATTTCACGCGTCTTATTACACGTGTATGTGCTCACTTGCTTGCATTTTTGTTTAACTTGATGCTCCTTCTTCTTCATACTCGCCCTTTCTTTAAATATATATTTTTATACCTTGTTTTATCACAAGAACATTGTTATCCTTTTATTCATCTCGTTTTCTTCAGAATGCACTTTGTCTGTACTCCTTCAACCAGGAAAATGCTTGTTTATTCTATTCACCATTCTTTCTTTAAAAAATATAAGACAAATGGCAAAAAGATCACCAAAGGCAATCACATTTTTTTTTTCTCTAGCATATCACATTATTAGGCATATATATGAAAAGGCATTTGCTTTTGCAAAAAGAAAAGAAACTAGGAGAAGAAAAAAATCCACAGGCAAGGCAAACTTTATTACCCGGGGAGAAAGCACAAGAGAGAAAGTGCACCTTTGCTTGGTTCAAAATATTGAAAAAAAAAATGGTGGTTGAGGTAAAAAAAGAAGGATGTTGCGGATGTGGAGGATGGGGTGGTGCTCTTCGTCGTCGTCATCGTGTCGTCGTTGTCTTGTCTTCTTCTTCTTCTTGTGTGTCTCTTTGGCAATGACATTATTATTATTGTCATTACGATTATTACGTTACTTTTCTCTATTCCACGTGTACAAAAGAGCCCAGCTTTCTTCACTACTCCACCAACACCAAGACTAACCAACGAATACTATTCGTCTCTCTCTCTCTTTCTTTCTTTCTTTCATTTCTCTTCTTCTTGTTCATCTCCTCCATTCCATTTCCCCTCACCTCAGGAAATAGTTTGAAAGACTTGTCGTTTGTTGCATGTATCTACCTATTTTCATGTAAAATAATGTATACTGAATTTAAAGGGGCTGTTCAGAAATCACGACAGTTTTCCCTACCAAAAAAAGTGTATAGACGAAATTCAATCTATTTCCCTGCTCTTTTGACTTTTTTATTTTGGGAAATCCATTGATTTAATGAGAGTGTAAGTAGAAAAGTAGAAATAAAAGAAATAACTAGTGTCTTGACAAAGAAAGTAGTAAAAGCACTTTGCTAGTTGTTTTTTTACTCGTCTTCTCCCTCTCTTCTTGATGATCGCACGTAACCATCTCTAGCATTTATATTGGGATTTTCTGATTATGGCGATACTAGTGGCGAAACCAAATGAATAGTGGGTGTTTTTTGTGGGTGGGGGGAACGGGGGAACATGTGGGAAGCACCTTTTTGTTTTTCCCCAGTGCTGTTTTGTTTTTTTTTCCTTTTGTAATGGCCGATGACGGGTAAAAAATGAGCGGGTGAAACAATAAAGACAGAGAGAGGTTGAAAAAGAAAAATGCGTCATGAAAATCTCATGGTCGGCTAGTGGAATATATATTTAGCAAGTAGGTAATGTAGATTGAACTAGTAAAACGACTGATAAACTACAAAGCGAGAAAAAAAACAATAGGCGTAGTGTTCTAGTTTGACTGAGAACGTTAGCAGCAAAAAAGCTAAAGTAGAAAAAAAATATGTAGAAAAAAAAGTTTCTTTTGAAAGTTTTTTTTGTCTCTCTCGACGATGTTTCATTTGTTCTCATCATACTACACTGATCAGTAGCAATCACTGATCAGGAAAGTGTGTAGACATAGTTTATAGAACTCCCCAAAAAAATATATATATGCACACATGCATGCTAATGTCACCAAAGAAAAATTTCACTGGTTTTTTACTCCAATATACCACAGCACTACACAAATCTATCTTACTTTTTTGGAAGAGGAGATTGAGCCGGTAACTGGCTGTTTCATTTCTGTGGAATGATTTCTCTCATCCACAATGAGCCAATCTGTTTTCTGTATCTTTCGGGAGATGAGTGAGCTAATTTAATTTGACCATAGTTGCATATATGTTTATGTGTAGTATAATAAATACTAGGATAGCTGGTTATGTTAACACAAAAGTGTGTTTTTACTGAAGAGAACTATAGTGCTGCTCATTATTGTCTAACTGTTTAGTCGTTGTTGTTGTTGTTGTTGTAAAGTTTTATTTGGATATGAAAAATGTCTGGTCTGAAATGCAGCTAATTAGCTAAAGTCAAACGCCATAAAATATTGTTTTGAGTGTATTAGAACATGCACGA
>JAHZNC010001842.1:0-19448 GCA_027744095.1 Zhuqinia jingwanae | reverse complement strand
GCATACAAAATGCCGTCATCATCATCATCATAAGGACAACAAATTCCGGTGTAAACATAAACATCATCCAACATAAATACACATTTCTCAGCATTTCCCGCAACAACAAAAAAGATGAAATAACAAGCAAAAAAGGAGTCAATTTCCGGTAGACGACTACTACAGACGCTTTAAATGCCTCTTCCTTTTTTCTTGAAAAAAAACTTACTTTTGTTCTTTCATATTTATGTGTGTATGTGTATTTCCTTCGTTCTTCCCAGAAACCTTTCATCTTCTCTAATAGCATAGAAAAAGAAGAAGAAAAAAAGGGAGGGAGAGAGTCTGTTATAATATTTATGTGTACAGTGTGTACACCACCACTACTACTACTACGCGCACGTAGCTAAGTAAAAAGTCTCTTGAGCAAACGAATCATTGTACGGTTCAATTGACAAATGCTTGTTAATACTTGGAGCACACATTGCGTACTGTATACTTTGGTATATAGGTATATGCATATCCTCCTACAATTTGGGAATATTATATAGAGGAACTAAAGTAACTAAACAAACCAAATAACGAAGAAGAAGAAGAAGAAGAAGAAGTAGGAACGAACAGGACATGGCAGATTTTAACACACACAAAAAAATACAGACCAGACCCACACATAACTTTCCTTTTGTGAAACTTCTGGTCAGGTCCATAAAAAGAGGAAAAGGGAATTCTTTATTTAGGAAAGCAGGCGAATAGTATACGACGATATCTGTGTTGGTAAATATGACCAGCATACATATAGTAGTAGTTTACTTTCTCATATTTCCATTTAGTTATACAATAATAAAAGCTTCAACGGCAGCAGTAGTAGTAGCTGTTGTAGGAGTACTAGGAGTAGTAGTTTTTCTTTGTAAGAGTTTCTTCTTTTCTCTCTTATATATTTTTTGCTTCTGGTAAAATTGTTTACCTTCTTCTTCTTCTTCTTGAAAAGAACAGTGAGATTCTTTGTGTGTGTGTGTATTGTGTATGTAGCAAATTTATGTGCCTACCTATATGTATATGTAGCACATGGATGATGTAAAGAATACAGATGTGTGTGCAAGAATAAAAGCCAAGTCATAGAAGTAGTAGCAATAAAGTAAGACTTCTTTTTTTTCGATTCACTAACTCCGCTCGACCTTGCTAGCTTAGCTGGTGCTTTTTGCTTATAAAAAAATACTTTGTATCTCTTCTTCATCTCTCTTCTCTTTTGTTTGTCATATCTCTCTCCAGTAGCACTACCACAGCACCGTCACCAGTAAAGTATTTTTTTATTGGAGCAAGAGAGAACAAAAAAAACACACAACAACGACACGAATGAACGGATGCAGAAAGCGCATATAGACAGACAGGCAACATGAAAATCTGTCGGGTTTCATTGCAGTCTTTTGCTGTACACATAGTACATGCAGTAGTTGTAGTATTATTTCCAAGTGATGTGTGTCTTCGTGTTGCGGTATGTTATTTTTTATGCGTGTATGCATGTGTGTGTGTAGGAGTGAGTACTCTCTGGAATGTTGGAAGCAAAGCCGTAAAACAACCAAAACTAACAAGAGATTACGAGCCAGAGATAAAGTTGCAGTGAGTGAGTGAGTGAATGAGTGAGGCAGCAACAAACAACGAAACAAATAAACATTACTTTTTTTTNGTAAAACAACCAAAACTAACAAGAGATTACGAGCCAGAGATAAAGTTGCAGTGAGTGAGTGAGTGAATGAGTGAGGCAGCAACAAACAACGAAACAAATAAACATTACTTTTTTTTTGTACAATAAATGGAACAAGAACAACAAAATACTAAATACCTACATAGGTATACATGCATAGAAAAAAAACCGCAATCATTTTTATTAGTCGTAATAAGTTTGTTTTTTCACTCGTCTATTTCATCCAAATAAACAAAGTTTAATTGACAATGAAGCAGTAGTATAGTAAGTAGTAGTATAAATACTAAAATAATAGTAATAATAATAAATGATGATTGTCAATTACAATAGTAAGTGCATTTTGTAAAATCTTTTGACAATAAAAAGCAATTGGCCTTAATTTAAAAAATTGACTACAAAACCACTTTGTTTTTTCCAACTATAAACTTTTTTTGGCCCACTTTGCCAAGAAAAACAATGTATTAGCTATTTATGAGGTATAACTTTCAACTAAAATTGTGTTATTACTATTACTCTGTATTACTACCAGTATTACTACTACTACTACCACTCTAAAATATTGTAAGGAGAAAAAAAACAAGTTATATATTCTATCATGCGTTGCATAATTTATTACTAAAAATGGCGTTTTTTGTTCTCCTTTGTGCAGAAAGGATTTTTTTTCTTTCTCTTTTATATATTTGATTCAAGGTGTGCATAGTGCATACACACACATGTGTGTGTGTCTGTGTGTGTCTGTGCTTGTATTATGTCAAGACAAGTCGTCGTAGTACAAAAAAAATTTGCTACTATGCTTGAAAGGTTTTAGCCGATAAAAAAAAGAGCCCCTAGTGCGATGGTTTTATTTTTCAATAGGGCAACCTTTTTTATGCTTTTCTATTCTCTTCATCACCGAATGTTAAAAAGTAATAAAAAAAACGTTGCAATCCTTTTTTTTTTCTTCCTGAAAAAGAGAAGAAGAAAAAAGAGGAATGATCATGATGGTGATGATGACGCTGGTGTGGTGTGGTGGTGGTAGAGGTGGCGGTGCTTGTCGTACTACATCAACGTTCACACGTACAAAAAGAGACAGACACACATAAACTTTCATCTTTTTATATAAGATAATATGTACCACCAACCACTGCATACTACTATATGAATATATACTTGCTATAAAGCAGCATGTGTGATTTTTTTGTGCTTTTCTTCAACTACTATACTTGCCCTCCACTCCCATCCCCAAAAATTTATATACTATCTTTGAAAATGATCTTGGTGGTGGTAGTGATCATGATGACATGAACATGGCAAGACCAATATACATAATGTAAATAGATATGTATAGTATGTGTACATGGTGCTGCTGCTGCAAACAAAAAAAATACGTATACGTCTAATGCATTTTTTTATATTCCGTTATTTTCATGCTTGTACTCCAACTCCCCCATTTTTATTCTTATTGGGTATGAATAAAACGACCAAAATAAACCAGCTCGACAGCAAGACAAGTTCGTTTTAGTTTTTTTTATTCTGCTGGAGAGTAATAGTTTTCATACCGGCCACCATACACACATACATATACACAACTTTATTCACAACACCATACTTTCTCTTCTTTCCTTTCTTTATTTTTTCCTAGAAAAACTTTTACTAGATTAGAGTATCAAAATATTTTGGTCTTTTGTACGTATGTATATGCATGTATGTATTATGATACCAGTCCAAAATAAATTGAACCAAGAAGAGAAGAAAGAAGTGAAGGAAAAAAAACTCGGGAAAATAGAAATACTACTCATGTATAAAAAAGGCAAGGTTCCAGGGAAAGGAAGTAAAAGGGTAACAACTTAAAAAAATCTATAAAAATATATATCTTATGTCAGCATAGCTCCCATACACAAATCTTGCAGAGAAGTTCCAAGAAAAAGTAGAAGAAATAAAATTGTGAGGCTTACAAGAAGAAGAAAATTATATGCATTGATGATGCAAGTACCCAAAAAAATACTTGCTTTCTCCTTGTGTGGTTCTGAGTGAGAGTGAACGATTCACTTGAACGTACTTGAATGAATATACATACCAAAATATATCTATCTATATGTACAATATTATATAAAGTATTGCTAATACATATATATTGACCAATGCTTTTATTCCCTTCTTCCGCCAAAAAAAACTGCATTTCCCTAACCGTTGTTAAAAAGAAGAAGAAAAAATAGTAGAGAAACGCAATGGAGCAAACCCATATAATTTTTTGGAAAACTCATCGAACAAGTAAAAAGAGAAAAAAAAAGAAAAGAAAAAATACTTTTTTTTGCCTACTACAACAAGATAAATACTACAACCATGAACAAAAAAATATATATAAGAAAAAAAGGGGGAAGGGAAAAGGAAAAAGAAAAAAATGAAGATTTTTTTCTCCCTCCCTTCTCGCTTCTCTCTCTCTCTCTCTCTCTCTCTGCTTGTATGATTCAGACTTACTTCGCCGCATCATAAGATACATTTTTTTCTTTCTATCTCCCACTCTCTCTTTCTTTTGCTTACTTACATAAGATGAAGCGCACACACAAACACCGCTGCGTGCTGAATACACTTATCCCCATTTCCCCTTTCTTCTCAACATGGTATATCATGTATAAAATATATGTATGTATAATAGTGAAAGTAGGTATGTATATAATAATATATATACAATATATCTTTATTATCACTGTTATAGTACGCCTACGAAAGAACAAGAAGACAAGTCGTATAAAAATGGTAACTGCAACAATGTTCAATGTTCATGGGAGAAGGAAAAAAAATAAGTCGTATAAAAAAAGGAGCAAAAAAATAGAATGATGACGACGAAGACGACGATGCGAAGGAGAAAAAAAGGGAGAAGAGGGGGAGAGAGACATGGCGTTTCCTAGATCAACTTGCTTCTTCTTCACTGCACTCGTTTTCCATCACTACTCCCACTTATATTACTACATACACTACTATATACCACTCTGCTTTTTACGAAAAGTTTTCTTTCTGGTGAAAAAAAGGAAAAAGAGATTTTCTTCTTATTTTACTTTTTTCCCCTTCGCCAGACGACTCATTCTATTCAGCTCAGCTCAAACACACAGGAGCAGCATAGTAGAGCCACTAGCGACAATACAATAGTATCCGGGAGTAAATGGAGAGAGACAAGGCAAAAAAAAGTACGCTCTTACAAGCTTCTTCCTACCTTTTCCCGTTCTTCTTCTTCTTATTATTATTATTGTGTATTTTACTATTGAACATAAAGCTAGTATAAAAAAATGTATATCTGCTTTCCTTCCCCATTTATTATCTTTTTTTTGTATAAAAAAATGGGAGTATGCCCAGTATATACTAATATAAATAAAAACTAGTTATCTCAGGAAATTCCTTCGAAAACCTTATCATTCGTATAAATATTCTTTCAATCTTCTTAATTTACATAATCATTCAAATACTATTACAACTTCATATTTATATGCTTATTTCTTGGAACTACGTTTTACTACAGAGAGGTTCATATTTTCCCCGATTTCTATTACAAATTTTTTCCAATTTTGTAGGAAAAAAAATTAATGCATATCATTTTTTGCGGTGTATGTAAAATTATTATTATTATTAATAATATTCGAACAAAAATGTATCCTGCTGTATTTGCAAATAACAATTCATACTAAAATATAGTTATTAAATTTTTGTGCATTTTTTCTACATCACAACAACATGCAACTTATATATGTCTGTAGTAAAAAGAGGCAGCTGATTACTGCATGCCTGCATGACCCAAGTTTATCCAAGTGAAAAAATATGGCATCATCATAATCATCCACATCAACAACATGTGTATACATACATTCTTTGGTACAAAAAGGAAACAAACAAAGTACCAGTAACATTTTCCGATGAAATGCATAAAGCAGAAACATAGATAGGTATATAAAACCACACAGCATTTCTATGAATTATTACTTTTCTCTCGAAATGGCAAACAATAAAAGGATATGATTGTAAGCCTTTTCGTGGTAGTGCAAACGATATACACACATGTGTACATATGTATACATGCACGCATATAAAAAAAATATGTTACATAACTGGAAAATATCATCCTATGTGGTTTATTACATGTATTGGCGACTCAATCTTTTTTATGCATGTAAAAAAAAGACGGTGACCGGTGAGTGGTGACCGACTAGCAGTAGTATAACTAGTTGCAACGATAAACTGATTCAACTAAAAAAAAAACTCATAAATCTTTTACTCTCTTTTTCTTCACAAAAAAAACATTGTCGTAGTGAAGCGCGTTTATATATATGTGGAATGATGATGATCGCGATCATCATGCCTCATCATCATCATCATCATCATCATTGATCCTAACATTGTTACTACAGAGCCATAACACAGCAGGCTATCTCGAAATCTCAGTAAATCTATATTACTAATCCTCCAGTCCATTGGGGTAGAGAGGAAAGAGGACACAGCAGCAGCGGCAGCAGCAGATCTATTTTTATCCCAGAGAGCTTTGAGAGTCCCTAATCTTTTTTTAACCCAAGCCAATTATCTTATACACATTGAATGGTTATCTGTCAAATGGATTATTATTGGCTTGTCCTAATTAAATCTTCTCTCTGATGTGATATGAGTGATACTTTAGATTTAAAAGAGGTAATAAAAAAAAAATTTGTGTGATGACCTCCTAAGCAGAAGAGCTGTCGCCGTCGCCGTTGTTGTTGTCTCTGGAAAAACACTGGCACTTGCTGCCCCCATCCAGAATTTCAAAGTAATAATAATAATGATTATTATTATTACAAAAAAAAAAGATAATTGAACAGGGTGAGGCGGCAATGCACTTAGGTATTATAGTAATTATATTTGTCAGATAAAAAAAGTAAAATTGCAGTTTTAAGAATTAAACCATCCTATTTAATTATTACCACGTAAAATAAAGACTTGGTTAAGAGGCTTATCATCATCATAATTATATATTTTTTTATTTTGAGACAGACACAACTTGTTTTGGATTGGTTCTTTTTTTCCGATGCGACGTTTGATAATAATAAAAATATTGTAATTCTTGGAATATCTATCTCTCCACACAACTTATCTCTTTTATTTTTTTCATTCATGAACTTTGACATTCATTTTTTTCCTCAAGGAAGAAAAAAATTAGCATTTATAAAGTATAATGCATCATTCGCAACTTAATTAAAAGTAGACGACACAGACTGGGTGTCCTTTAGTTTGATAAAAGAAAACATATATATTCATGAACAAGAAAGAAAAGAAAAAACCATCATCATTACAAATTACTTTCATCTGGCTCCGTAAAGATGAAACTGGTGATGATGCGAATGAGGATGATGATGGTACGACTTAATAATGGCTTAGTTACACGGTCATTACCCTCAATTTTCAAGGCAGATACCCCATGACCAATTTTATATGCATGGTTGTAACAATATCACATCACTCTGCTACGCAAAATATACAAAATCCTTTTTGTTAAAATCACCCAATTGAATTTCGTGAGTTTTCAACAAGTTTGGGTGTTTTTGTGTGTGTGTTTGAGTATATGACAAAAAAATGTGTGTGATGATGATAATAGAACGTGAGCAGCAGTCGACACGCTGATTATTATGTATTCCTGATTTTCATCTTAATTCACAACAATTCAAAAAAAGACAACAATAACAACGCAGCATTAAAAAAAATTATAATCTAAAAGAGTAAACCAGCCCTTTTTCTTTCAGAGGAAAGGAGGTAGTAACAGTAATAATGAAATTGCTCCTTGCTGCTGCTGCTGCTCCTGCTTACTTGCTTGAGAGAGAGAGATAGATGAGATGTTGATGGCGATAGACCAAGAAGATAAAAAACATGCAGTAAAAGTAATATAAGTAGCTGATAGATGCTACATAAAAAAACAGCAAAAATTTATCAGTATAAGAAAGAGAGAAAAATGAGTAGGATGCGTTTTTTTATGGTCTTTCGTTTGTAACAATATAATCGAGTGAAAAAAAAAGTTTCCTCTGTGAACACACGCTCGACAAAAAAAAATCTCTTTTATTTTGTCGGTACGGTAAATTTAATAATTTCATGCAGTGGGCTGCCGTCCTCGTCATCATCATCATCGTGTCGTTGTGAATATTATTATTGTATGTATGTTGTTGATGCATAAATGTATGATATGCCAGCAGCAGCAAAAAGATGAAATGCCAAAATTCTCAGCAGGTTTTCAGGTATGTACATGATCATCAGAATCAGAGAGAATCGATTGTTAAAAAAAGAAGAAAGAAAAGAAGATGTGTGTGTAAAAAACAGACTGATTCGTCAAATGGATGATGCTAAAAAGTAGAGAGAAAAAAAATGCATTTATTTTTTCTCACGACTAAACCTCCATCACGATTCTGCTCAAAGGCAAATTTCATGGAAATGTGAGCAGGTGAGTAATGATGATGAGTTAGTAGTTGTAAAAAAAGAAGAAAAAAAAGTCCTCCCGCTTCGTTTTGTTGGAGGTGGGCTGGCTTATATACACAAGAGATAGAAATGATCAGATATCACGGTTCTTTATTATCTCTCTTTTCTTTTTATGTATGAAATTCCAACCGCTTTTTGCTCAAACTAACTCTCTTTCAAAAATAAAAACTTGATTTTACTTCGTAGATAAGTAAATTATTATTAATATATTTTTGAGGATGAAAATTGAATGAAGAAAGAAGAAAAAAGAATTATTATTGTTGTTGAAATCACTTTTTCAAATATATATCAGCCAAACAAGCAATCTTAAAAAGATGGAAACTGATTGTGCTTACACTATACACTTAATTTTTTGCGATGAAAAAAAGGATTTATTTTCAAAAAATATATTCGACATCTTACCTGTTTATGCATTTCCACATTGAGCCCATAGGACATTTCGTAGTACTGTAATAAAAAAAATACAAGATATAAAAACAATCATTTTTTTAAACACATTTTATGGATTACTAACCAACATCAATTTTACATGTTTTTGAATGAGCGTCAATGGTGGTCGGTTGTTTCTTTTTTTGATGTGAAAAGTGTAACATCTTTGTCATTTTTTTTACAAAAAAAATATAATCGACTTTTTTTGCAAAAAAATAACAACAACAACAACATGAAATCGTTCTGTGGTCGGTCGGGAGTAGAAAAGAGGGTATAAATGAAAAACCACAAAAAATCAACTTACCATGACATAATGACGTTGCATCTCTGTTTTCTCTGTTGCCAGTTTTTCACACTCGAGCTTCAATCTGCAAAAAAAATATAAAAATTTGCATACATTATTTTGTAAAAAAACACGAAAAACATCAAATGCATGTTAATTATATCGTTTATATATATTTCTATACTGTGTTGAATTGAAATTGATGGTGTGTGGTATTTTTGTGGTACATTACTTTTTTGTAAAATGAATAAAGAATCGTTAAATTCGATACTTTTTTTTATACATTCGACGTGAATGTGAAATTCAATTTAAAAGTGCAACTCAGGTAGGTATGTAGGTTTAGAGATGCACATATGCATAGCAAAATGCTAGGACGTCGTCAATGAAGCAGCAATCATTGAAAACAAAAGATCCGAAATGGATTGGAGAAAATGTGTAAGCCGACAGATAAACGATCTTTTGTTAAATTCTGCGGTCTCCCCTTTCCTACATACCTAGTATTTGTTAGGTATGTTTAAATGTGCAAAGTACAACAATACATATCATTAATATTATTATTATATAAAACGAAAAGCCACTTGGTGCATTGAATAAGTATACGGTATACAGACATACATACATGTTCGCAGATAATAGTAATAATAAAGGTGCTCAAAACAACTATCATTATCTCTCTCTTGCTGTTAAAATATACATACACGAGCAGCAGACCTCCTCACACATTATGAATCACATGCCATAATTTAGTCATGCTGTTAAGTTACCCAATTTTCAGACTAAAAGTTTTCACTATTCATCTTCCCCACCACCCCGTTGTCGTCGAACTCATCAGAAGCATCATCATCGACAGTAAACCATTATACTTCCCTAACCTCAGAAAGGTACATATCCTCTGTTCCATGCAATCACCATTTTCGAAACGATGTGTGTGTGTGTGTGTGTGCTTTGAAAACCGAATTTTTGGCGTTTTCGGTGGAGGAGACAGGCAGACGGACAAAATGGGGGAGAGATGGAGAGAGAGAGAGAATGACGAAAGAAAATGATAGTAGCAGTAACAGCAGCAGCAGCAGTAATGACAGTAGTAGTTGGCGAAGGCCTTGGAAAACTAGATGGTTGGTAATAGTGGTGCCTGTGGTTTTTGTGGTTTTTGCGGTTTTGGTTACAAGACTTGCAACTACTCCTACTACAAGTAGTAATGTTGAGTCGAGCCCCACCAACCACCACGACTATTTCAACTGCTACATACAACGACCTTACAGCCATCTCAGCCTCACCGCAACCCTATCATCATCAGTAATAGCATTGCCAGCAGAGCAATGAAACAGCAGCAGTAGTAGTAGTAGTGGCGGTTCTACTACAACTATAGTAGTAGTAGGCATATTGACTGTTGTTGTACTTTTCTCTAGAATTACCAACTCGATACAGATGAATCGCATTGTGTGTCGTGGCCATATACATGTATAAATGTTGTGGTGAGAGTAACAGAGATAGGCAGACAGAGGCTCTCTTCTGAAGTGAGTGAGAGACTTTCCCTGTGTCTGTGTAGCTTAGCCAAAATGCGCCTCATGATATTCTTTATTTTTCGTCGTCATCGTCGTCGTCCTCCTCCTCCCCTCTCACAAAACCAGCAACCTCCTCTTCTTACCTCTTTACTTTCTCCTCTTGTCATGTATGAAAGCATGCTACTTGTGCCACCAACCACAGGACCACTACCACCTCTGCTATGCCGAGTGAATTCAAAAAGAGAGAAATCGAAGAGAGCAGGCCAAACCACCAAATATATTCTCCATTCATGAGAAAACCATACTATAAAAGGAGCACACATATAGGTACATGTATGCCTACCTATACTCAGTAAAATATTTGTTATAGCGGGAAGAGAGATGAGAGATACCAAAAATGTATGCAACACACAGCATTTTAGTATAAATAAATATATCGCTGGAGACCGACCAGACCAAACCAGACCACGCCATACCATTACTAATGCAGGTTCGAAAACAGGAGGAAACCCAGGAAAAAACCTCGAAAACCAAGCTCGCCAAACCAGCCATTCAATGAAAGAAACATAACCTTCAACCTGCTGTTGCTTGTGTACTATATGCCTTGCTGTGCACAAAATAGCAACTATTATCTGTACACACAATTACCAGAGGGTGAGAGAGAACTCGTTGGTTTAGCATCAACAGCAGTTGTGTATGCGGTATATTCTTCCTAAAAAATACCTGACAAGAGAAAGTAATAGAGAGCCGGGGAGTACTCTGCTGAGCTTGTTTGAATACCCACATTCTTTTCCCCAGATAAAAAAACTTATAATACAAAAACGAAATATGTAAGTATGTAGGTGGTATATGTATGACTCAAGAAGATGGAACAACTGCAACTTCACAACATTTCATTGCTGTAGGATTGAATCTGAAATACATGTACTCCTTTTGAATTTGTTAAGCTCCTGTTTGGATCGCCCTCTCTCTCTCGTCGGCTCTTCTTTCTCTGGACTATGAGCTTATAGTTGGTAGTCAGAGTGCGGTGGCGGTATGTCACTGAGCCTCAGCATAATACATTCATTTCGCATTCTCTTGTCATACAACGACAAACGGCTATACACAAAACCAACATATATCACACTTTTCTCCTTCCCTCATAAAACATATGTATACCTACCTATATACCTACCTATATATGCATCCCAGGATTTACGCTTGTGTTCCCATTTTAGACCTAACTAAATACTAGGATGAGGAGAAGGAGGAGGAGATATGCATTCATACATACAACATGGCAATTTACGCTTCAATAATGCTAAATGTGGCTCCTGCCTTGCCAAGAAGACTAACTACACCGCAGCCACAACAACATTTGATGATGACGATGAATCATAGCACCGCCGCGGCCGACCCGCGCGATGAATACTATATATATCCTTTTGTAAGCACGAATTTTATGTAAGTAAATGCATAAAAGTAGGTGCTATAAGTAGTGGTTAAAGTTGAGCAGGCTTCTCTTACTTTTTTTATTATACTAGTACTATTACTACGGATGTCATGCTCTTTACTTCAAAATAATCAGCAGCAACAGAAATAGAAGAAAGTCACTTTTTAGTTATACCGGCATCATCATAATCATCAAAGAACACAAGCTGGCCAAGCAATAAGCCAAGTGGCGTTACTCAACCGTTCTTTAGTAGTCAGTCAGTCGACTATACCTAAAACTTTCTGCTGCTGAAAATAAACAAAAACAAGGCTGTTCTTCTTCTTCTTCTTTTCTGTAGAAAATCTGCGATGCATGGGAATGTTTAATAATAACACGTTGTTAGTTCAACCATGTTGCAAAGATGATGATAGAAATTGAGTAGTTGAGTCTATAATATCCGTACGAGTGTTTTAGCTCAAGCGTGTCTCGGAAGACTCACACACACACAACATCACATTGTATTTCTATCCTCTCCTCTTTTTTTGTAATGTAACAAGTATGTATCTGTATTCCGTATATTATACATAACTCAAACAATAAATCCAACAAGACAATGACAGCCCGATTTGCAGATGGTAAAATTGACAGAAGAATGACGCTGGTTGTTTATAAGTCGTGAATACATACTTTTATATGACAAGACATATAAAATATAATAATAATAATAATATGAAGAAGAAGAAGAGTATGTATATACACATTTTATTATTATTATGCTTGCATATATCCAATTCGTTTCTCAAAAAACCGACACTCTGAATTAACAATAGGGGAATAAATTCCGTGCATAATAACGTAAAGCTTTGCGGCTTTACATCTTATGTTTATTTTTTTTATTCCTTCGTGCTCAACACTTCACCACAGAAGCAGACTAAAGAGAAAGCCTCAAAAACCCGAAAGACCTTGTAGATGAAATTGTGAGATCTCTCTCTCTCTCTCTCTTTTGTACTCCCTCTCACTTTATCGCTCACCACTACCACCACCGCCACCACCACTATAATATTCTCATCATTATTATCGTCATCTTCAGCCATCCTCAACTTCTACTATGACTACTGTCAACCGACAAAAAAAGAGCATTTTTTTACAATTTCTTCCTTTTGATTTTCATAGAGATACAAAATGACTTTCGTCTTCCTTCACTTATTTTTTTTCTAACAAATCAACCAACCTTGGCAATCTGTCCTCATATCCTCTCCCGTGAAATAAAATTGTCTTGCGTTTTTTTTTTGGTTTTTTACAAATATATACTACCTATCTGCATACAAAACACATGAAGATGCATACATTTCTTGAAGTTCAATATCCACTAAAATATCCTTTCCCATAAAAAACCAGCAAATTTTTTCCCCTTCCCCACACACTTCCTTTTTTTCCACAAGAGGAAAAAAAATGTGTTGGCCAACCTTTATTCAAAAACAAAAATCCTAAAAACCCCAGAGAAAGATAAATCCCAACAAAGTCATCTCAGTCAGTCATGGTTCGCTAAGAGGAGACGGTTTATTATTTGCCACACATTGCACACACCTACACACAAGTTTATTCAAAGACACAAGAGCAAAAAAAACATATATATTCAACCTCAACATGCTTACACTTGAGTGCACATTTTATCCATAATGCATGCCTCTTATACATTACATGCATACATATATTTATACACACAAAAAAAATACAAGAAAAAAAATACAACAAATGTTTTAACAGGAACTATTTAGACATGCTAGCTATTTTTTTATGTACTTGTGTGTGTATGTATTTTTTTGCTTTGTACGATGTTCCTTTTTGTGCTTGCGTCCGCCCATAGTAATTTCCGAGCCAAAGATAAAAAAATAGCAAACAAAATATTTTCCCCTCTCATTCACATAGTCATAATCATCATCAACTTGTGCATTTCATAAATTTTCGCCAATCCTAGCCAAGTCGGACAAAACTTTTTGTCTTTCTTCCAAGACGAAAAAAAATATTAAATTGGTGGTGGTTGTTGGTATATACCATATTAGTGTTATGTTCAGAAAAAAATTGTAATGATTATCATGACGTTGATGATGATGTTGATGATGGCGGTGGTGGTGCAGTAGTAATGATATTTTTTTATCACTATAATTACTCTAGAACTCACTGGGTATCATAAATATCATAAAATACATATTATCGGATACATATATCAGCAGTTGTTGTAGTATTATACTTTTTATTTTATTTTTCATTCTCGCCATCATCATTTACCTTCTTCTTCTTCTTTATTTCCCGCATCAGACAAAAAAAATTATACAACATCTACAGAAAAAGAGGAAAAACAGCACGACATGCTGTTCAAATTTTTTGGTTACGCTGCTACTCCTGTGCTTTTTCCTTGCTGCATTCTGTGTACTCTGTGCATTGTTTTACTGTGTATCATTTTCATTTCCATCATGATCATCATCGCAAAAAAAAAATATGTTTTTCTTTAAAAAAAAATATATACCAATTTTCATTTTACACAACTCATAGTAATGGCACCTTCCCCAACTGATAATAGAGCAGTACATTGTTTTTTTTATTGTTTGAGATTATTAAGATAACACATTTCAGTTTAGAACTCTAATATGGACATCATAGAGCATTTATGAATGCATCTTTTAGACAGTATCTCCTCAAAATAATCAGTTTTGTACCTAATATCAAGCTTATTGCTGCTACATGCATGACTACTAAAAGGCTTATACCTTACGTTACATACATACCTCACATATAATTTCTTTTCAGTGACGCAGTGTGGCTACTCTGTATTCCATCCATGTGTGCACACACACACAAACACACAACAACAAAACCAAAACTCAGGCTTATTCAGTAAACCACATACATCTACATGAAATGATATGAAATTAAAGGAACCATGGTCCAAATTCCTCTTCATATGGTTACCAAACACGATCATCATGATTGCCACAACACTACCACCTCCACCACCACCCCTTATTTTAATTCTGTTGGTGTGATGCTTATGGTCCATCCGTCATGCAGAAGAAAAAACATTTAGCCCTCTCCACTGTGTGCTTGTAGATAAACGACTACTAATAACATTTTTCATATCCCAAAAGATAATAGCCAGATATACATTTCTCAGCTTACTATGATTATTACGATTTTTCGCTTATAACGTCCCATTATTATCAACCTACTACACGGATGTACATGATGGGATATGAAATTAAATGATATATTATTTAATACATACATATTTCTTCAGCGCCACCGACCACTACTACTTACTCAACTCATCATAATAAACATAATATGTCATCCTTCATTTTACGCTCACATCATCATACAAACTCGTCTCTTTGTTTTTTTATTTAAAAAATAACTTACGTAGACAGTACAAAACAAGCATATATTAAAAATATAATCCATTCTCTTTAAGATTTTGTAATAATAATAATCATGCCCAATAATATATATACCTACAATCATCAACATTATCACGATTCTTACTTTTTTTTATTATGAGAGAGTTCTATATTTTTTATTGTACTTTTTTTTAAATATATATATATTCTACTAGCCTCTTTTGTAAAAACTCGTGAGTCTTTTAAGATGCAATTATAATACTTGAAAAAAAAATCGACTGGCCATGCTGTGCGGCCAGGGATCTGCCAACCACTTAAACACTTTATCTTTCTCTCTCTCTCTCTCTCTCCTTTTTTTCCACTTTTATTTTGCCTGATGATGGTTTGGTTTAAGCCCTCTTATCACATATTATTATGTATAAAATGTATATGCTACAAAACCTTCTATCTCTTATGCATATTATAAAAATGCATCAAGTAATCCAAGCGCATATAAGCCCGGTTTTCCTTTCAAGTGCATTTTTTGGATGACTCACATGTAATTCTATATCTTATACACACGTATATTATGGGTACACATATATGATATCAGCATTTAAGGAAGACAGGGAAAAAGAATTTAAAACCTCAACAGGAAAAATGATAAGGAAAAACATAATTTCCCTTTTTTGTCAGCCACAATTATTATTATACTTTCCACCATGAAATGAATATATATAGGTACGTACGTACACATGATGATTTTTTTTAAATACATGATCATGATCATGATGACCATCATCTCATCAAAAATAGTATTCTTTTTTTTACTATTTTTCTCAGGGAATAATAATACATATAACATGTTTATGTTTCAACTCAAAAATACAATGTAAAATACTTCAAGTATATCATTATCGTTATCATTTTAATATCCAAGAAGGAGAAAAAACGATCATGGTTGGTTAAGCTTTTTACTTGGTGTGGTGCATTGCTGTATGTTGTACAACATACAAACAACACAACAGCAAACACAAGAAGAAAAAAATATACATTTGTATTCGGAAAACTGTAAAAGCCCTTGAGAAAAAAATATATAAATCTGAGATCATTCTCTACGATATACTTTTTTTTACCACATAGTGAGCCTCTCTATTATTATTATTATTATCATAAAAATGTTAAATAGGAAACCATGTTTGTAATAATATATAATGAAAATATCTATACAAAAAGTTTTTTTTATACAAGATGGGAAAGAACCTAGGCTAACCACTCCCATAATACCTTCACAAATTTTCTTTCCTTTTTTTTCTCCCCTCCTCATCATCATGATCATCATCAATGATGTTGGTAAGATTGTTTGCGTGGTTGATGATGTAGAAGAAGAAGAAGAAGAAGATGATGATGATATTGATGATGCGTGCTCCAGTAAGTGGATACGTGTTACATGTTACGTTTGACGTACTCACACATTTTCATTGCTTGAAGGTGAAGGAGAGCTAGATTTACGGAAATGAAAAATGCTGGTAGTGTAGTATACCACCACCACTACTTTGATATATGTATAATAATAATATGGTATAGTAAATATAATGTTGGGTTATATGAAAAATATTCGTGTGTACTCTATAAAGAAAAGAGTTAATGTGAATCTTCACTGATGCTGCGTTATGCAAGCTGTGCTAGAAAAAAAAACCTAGGTATTTATGTATACAGGCCGCCCAGTGTTTGGAAAAGTAAGCGGGATGAAGAAGAGAGAGAGAGAGAGAAAAAACTATGCAATTTTCTCGGATCCTGTCTTGATCCTCTTTGGTTTGTTAGAAAAAAGGGAATACCTACAATATATTACTCTAGAGATGATGGTGGAAATGATGATGATGATGATGATAATGTGGAATAGATGGGGAAAGAAAATAAAATGTAGTTAAAAAGACAGTATATGTATATAGATTAAAGGTACATGTATATCTTTTATACTTATAGCTGGACCAAGACATGTATGGAATGTAGATACGTATGTATGCGCGCTATTGAATTACCTATGAAAAGGTATTCATTCTGAAGGATGCTGTATGATGATGATGTGGATGAGAGATGTTTTCAGATGAAAAGATTGAATGCCAAGTGCATACCTCATCTTCCTTTTTCTTTCCTTTTTTTCTCTCTCTCTCTCTACCTCATCTCCTCTGCTGGTATATAGGTATAGGACAACGTCTCAGAATAAAGTCTAATGTCTGTCTGCCTGCCACCTTGAAGCCTTTTGTACTCTCATTTTCTTATCGTGCCTTTATCATCATATCCTCATCATCAGAAATACTATCATCTTTTTCTTCAGGGAATCGACGTCAGGCGTACAATGCACAATAGAGATTTTAGGGTAACTTGCCATATCATCGAGTTGTATCCTCTCTCTCTCTCTCTCTCTCTCTGTATTTTTCAACTCTTCAGGGAATCGACGTCAGGCGTACAATGCACAATAGAGATTTTAGGGTAACTTGCCATATCATCGAGTTGTATCCTCTCTCTCTCTCTCTCTCTCTCTCTGTATTTTTCAACCGCAACAGAGTAGAGTGCAATATGGATTTTTTCCCTTTTTATGATTTTAGCCCAAACTAGTTCAAATTTTGCTTTGCTTAATAAGATTATAAAAGTAAACTTTAACAAGGTATGAAAGTATAGAAGATACAGAGATACGCATTCAAAAATGAAGCGTTGCGTATATATAATATGATGATGGCCACATGGATAACAACGCATTCTGGCTTATTATTTTTTTGCTTATAGTAAGCCTGGATAATAGTATTTTTCTGGGGGATTAAAATTAATATTGATGGTGTGTAGTACATGACACGACGTTCATTGCGCATTATGAAGACAACAACACAATGTCCCATTGTTTGTCCTCTCTCTCTCCATATTATTGTATTAGGTACATATAAGGATTATTTCTATTAAGAACATATCCGGTGCTTGCAGTTTACATAATATTTTGTGTGTGTGTGTGTGTGTTTAAGCATGACGTGTGTGTATGTAGTAATAATAATAATAAGCCCAGATTTAGTTTTGCCTGAGGGGCTGTGTGTAGTACATGACACGACGTTCATTGCGCATTATGAAGACAACAACACAATGTCCCATTGTTTGTCCTCTCTCTCTCTCTCCATATTATTGTATTAGGTACATATAAGGATTATTTCTATTAAGAACATATCCGGTGCCTGCAGTTACATAATATTTTGTGTGTGTGTGTTTAAGCATGACGTGTGTGTATGTAGTAATAATAATAATAAGCCCAGATTTAGTTTTGCCTGAGGGGCAAAAAAAATGTTTGAAAAAGCAATAATAATGCTGGGAAAAAATTTCACTCTTGTCAGTGAATGGATAAACGAAAATGTTGCTTAATAATAATTGCCAATGTACATTTTTTTGCAAAAAAAAAACAAGTATTGTACTTTCTGCACATGTGTATTAAAAACATGATTAGTAATGATTACTAAACAAATAATAGAATTGATGAAACTAATCAAATGTAACAATTCTACCTTTTGATTAATTCACTACCTTCTTCTCCCTTCCCATATCAGACTTACTTTTTAACTGAGGTACATTACAATTAGGTACCCACACATTCATGGTATATTATTATTTGGGGAAAAAAGGTGAAGCAAACGAGCACAAAAATTGGATAAAAATGGGAAGTTCAACAGCAATTTTAAGACTTGGGCTGGGACTATGGGACTCTACAAAAGATAAAAGGATCCATTGAACTCTTAATATGAGCTTAGCTTACTTTATATCAAAATCACAGGTATTCTACACGAGATAAAATGAATGTAGGTATGTATGTATAGGTATACATAAATGCATATCACGCATATCTGTCATTTTTTTTATGCTCACAACTCAGATGCATATCTATCGTCTTTTTACACTTCTTTATATGGTTATATGGTAATCCAACTAAAAAGACTCGCATCTCCATCAAGTCATCATCATCATCATCATCATTGCCACCACCACCACCATGTATCCTCCTTTTCATCATCATCATCATCATCATTTCTCTCTCCTTTTTCTATTATTATTCTCTTCAAATAGGCAGCAAAAAAGGTATGTATGATCCACGGCTTTTGTTATTATTATCACCAATCGGTTCGTTGATGCTGCTGCTGACTCTTCTCTGCCCGGCTCTCTCTCTCTCTCTCTCTCGCTTGCTGCTACAATTGCGTATTCATAACGATCCCTCATAACAAAACGCTTCTAATAATAATGATGAGGTTGTGGATCTCCCTCTTTTTCTTTTTCTCTC
>JAHZNC010001841.1:0-11028 GCA_027744095.1 Zhuqinia jingwanae | reverse complement strand
TTTCCAAACTTCACGGAAAGCCTGCGAGACGAATTCATGTTCTAACCAGACACTACAAATATTTTAAGTTTGAAACTACTTAATTGCTAGATTACAAACAATTTGTCTTTTTTTTAAATCAAGTAATTTCAACATTTGTTGTGTTGTGATCAATACTAAAAGTTATCAAAACGAAAATACTATTTGCAAAAACAATTCAACCAAACCAAAGAAACAGCACATTATGTGTGTAATATCATGTACTTTTTTTTTACAATATCAACACATTTCTGACGTGATTCAAATGCTGTGAAATAGACGCACATAGGATTTTTATTTTTCGAATGTTTGGCAGGCTGTAGAACTATATTAAATTTGTTTTTACAAGATTAGTAACATCAACACAAGTTTATGCATGGAAAATATATTTAATATTCATAGTGGGTGGGTTATGCGTAGGAATCATAACGAATATTCATGTATTATTCATAGGATTTATATGCTGGACCTTGGAAAGTTCGAAATTCCTGATTTTACAGTTATTCCTTTGTGTCCCAGTGATTTTTTCAAAACTTTCCTACTGTATTTGATGTATCATATTGCATGAAGAAATATTTATGTGTTTCTAAAGTATATGTACATATAATATAAAAATAAAACCTTTCACATATTGATTTTGTACAACGTGTGCTGCTTTTTATATCTTGTTGTACAGGTTCCGGTTCTGTGCACATCCATCTCCACGTGACGGCCAACGACTCAGGTCGAAGTCCATCAAACAAGTCGATGAATATGAATTTGAGTAGCATGCAGGGTAGCAGCGGCCATCAAGGACCAAATCATCATGGCAGTGGCAACCCTACTCATCCCAATGGAAGTGCAAACAAGAACAATCAGTCCACATCAGCGGCGGGCAATTTTCACCAACATCATTCTCAGTGTCATCTCCAGAAAAATTTCCCAAACAACAGTAATTTAAGAGGAAATACTATGGTGTAAACTCACTGTTGATTCAACATGTCATCCATAAAACAAAAGTTTAGGTACACGATTTTAGCTACTCAATAATCTACAAAACACGCAATGTAAATGTATAGGGTTAAATGTTAAAAAAGCTGAATTTATTTGACTCCAAGTGAAAGCATCAATGAGGCTGGGCGAGTTCTTTGGGGCATCCTGCAACGAGTTCAGATATACTGCACCCATGAAATTCCCACATCTATACATAGCACAGCTCGTGTCCGGACTCGGGCCACAATTTTAGGGGCCACACATACCCCACACCACAATTCTTCGCACCCCAACGGTTAGAGGCCACAACTCAGTAGGGACCACAATTACAATCGGCCACAACTTTTTAAAATACAAATTCTAATAACTTTATTTAACATCGCAAATATGTATTCAAGCTACATTTCGCATTTCAGTATTGTTCTGTAATAAAATTTAATTTGAGATAATATGCAAATTCCATGTAAGAAAGAAGCTATTTTACATTTTGTCCATGCTCCACTTTCATGTTTTAAAACTAGTAGCTTAAAACAATTAACGTGATTTGTGAGTTTAAATTGCAAATATTTAATATGTTATGCATAAATTTTGTATTTAAAAAAGTTTTGGTCGTCAGTAATTGTGGTCTCTACTGAGTTGTGGCCTCTAACCGTTGGGGTGCGAAGACTTGTGGTGTAGGGTAGGTGTGGCCCCTAAAATTGTGGTCCCGATCCGAGAACCAGCACCGCNTGTGGTCGTCAGTAATTGTGGTCTCTACTGAGTTGTGGCCTCTAACCGTTGGGGTGCGAAGACTTGTGGTGTAGGGTAGGTGTGGCCCCTAAAATTGTGGTCCCGATCCGAGAACCAGCACAGCTACGTATAGCATATTATAAAATGAACATATTTAACAAAAATTAAAGATTGTGGGAGTAATTAATCGTATATAAGTTCTACCCTTATTCATTGAAATTATATACGTTAACACTTGTAAATTTTCGTTCAAAACGTTTTTGTAAACGTTCCCAAACCAAACCGAACCCTAAAAGTTTCTTCCCCAAGGATGATTATACTTTTGTACCACTAACTGATTACCTGACTTGAAGAATGAGCTTTTCAAATTGATATTAAGAGTAAGATATAATGCGCATTGGTGTTGACTATAAATTATAACTACATATACCAAGAAGTTCGAAAAGAAATACCAACATTTTATCAAAAGATGCATTTTTTTATAACTTTTTTCAAGCATGTCAATAAATCCTTTTGCGCTACTAAACTATGTGTAGCTTTTACTTAATCCACGAGAAGTTTAATAAGATGTAGTTTCTTCCCCAAGGATTATTATACTTTTGTACCACTAACTGATTACCTGACTTGAAGAATGAGCTTTTCAAATTGATATTAAGAGTAAGATATAATGCGCATTGGTGTTGACTATCAAATTATAACTACATATACCATGAAGTTCGAAAAGAAATACCAACATTTTATCAAAAGATACATTTTTTTATAACTTTTTTCAAGCATGTCAATAAATCCTTTTGCGCTACTAAACTATGTGTAGCTTTTACTTAATCCACGAGAAGTTTAAAAAGATGCAATGTATGGACGAAACGTATTTCTATGTAGTTCCAGTAGGTATTATCAACCAGTTGTTATCCTTTTCGTAACAATGTCATTGCACATAATAGGGATGGACACATACATATATGACATCAAGAATCCAAATCCAAACTAACAAAGTACATTTTAGTAGCTATTTCAATCGTTGTAATATCATATAGGTCTATCAACAAATACTCTAGCATTACAACGCACATTCAACTTTGCACTTTGTGCACAGGTACATAGATATGTGTTTTAAATGTACACTAAACCATAGGCAACGGTAACTAATATATTGGTAATAGGTATATACCTACATAGTTGAGTCTAGTCTAAGTGGTTTAGAAATATTGTTAGAAGTCACTGTAGAAGCACTGGTGCATGTTCAATTAATTAACAGTAAAAGTAAATATATACATATGTAGGTATGTATTCTATTAATTATTAAGGATTATCTCATTTGCTTGCTTTGACACACTAGCGAAAAACAATACACCAAGCCTGGTCGAAATACATACTCGAAATTGATTTTCCTAAAAATGATTTGTTGAATCGTTAGTAATTATCATTTTTCCTTTACGAATAAAATGACTCACCGATAGTCGATTTATGGTTTTTCCAAATATTATTATGTATATACTGTTGATAAATTTGTATTTGGTTATTGTGCATTTAAATTTGTTGTGCTACAAAATGTATATACTGACAGCCAAATGTATAAAGATGTCAAACCTATCAATTACAGAATATAAATCTACAATATATTATAGTACATATTATTGTTTCAGGATTTATACATACAACACAAATAGGTGAGGCATATTAAAAGTTGTCGACATTAATTGAAAAAAATCGGGCGTACTTGTTGCAATTCATTATATTCTACTTGTTGGTAGGCATTAGATATTGTAAATGTACATATTATATTATAATATCGTTCATAAAATTATATTATTGCATAACGTAAATACGTACAATCATTAACGTGTACAATTATTTCATGTGATAATTAGGTTTCGTGAACGTACCTTCTAACATTATGATAGAATGATATTTACGAAAGAAAAATATAACATTTAAGCAATCAATCTAGTAAAAGCGTTAGAAATTGTATCGTCTCCCCATGTCGGAAAAAAAATCCTGCACGTTTTTTAAACTTGTCGTACTCAATTTCATTTTTCATTGAGGTTTTAAGTTTAATTTTGATAATAATAAAAAAATTTTAAGGCACATAACTGCTACGAATCTTTCAAAAAAAACTAGTAGCTATACTAAGGAAGAACTATGAGTTTCACATCATTAACTATAAGAAGAGGTGGTCTTATCCACCCAAGGAAAAATCTTCCCAAGAAAATTGACACAAGCCAAAAAAATCGGTTTTCCGCCAAAAAGGATAAAGTTAATCTCTAGCGGAAGTAGTAATTTAACCCCTGGGCTTGTAGATATAAGGGACTTTCTCGACTGATCTATCATTCACTTGTCATAATTATCTAGCTATCATACAATTAAATCCAAAATTCCTACCTCGTTGGGCATTGGTTAGCTATTGTGCCAAGTTTGCAGAAATTGGGTTGAAATGTGTGAACAGGAGACACTGCGGTTACAAATGACATGCATTTCACACACCAGCAGCCCATAATTAACACAAATAGAAAATAATAATAACGTAAAAACATAATAACGTATAAACATGTACATATAAATAGCTTAATCCAAAAATACCCAAAAGAATTTTTTCGAACCTTTAAAAAATCATTTTAATTACAGTTGCAGTCACGAATTAATAGTTTAAAAGTAGGATTGATCAATGCTTTTTAAATATTATCCAATGAGACTTATCAAATAAATAGAAATACGTCATGTAATCTATTTTTATGTATACCAAAGCCGTATGTTATGGCTTTGGTATGGATTCAAGCGCCAATAATTTTATCTTTCGCCTAAAACTATCCAACTATAATTGTAAATCCCAATCCGAACCTATTTATATTTATATAATTTTATTCGGTCTTATAAAATATTATGGATGCATATTACTAGTATTGTATTAATATCATTTAGAATAAAATATTTAAAATATCATAATATAATTTGCACTGCCCCTGCTGGTAAGATTTAAAAAATTATTTATAAATATGTAAAACTAAATTCGTACGAAATCTGAATGTCTTGTACAATTATTATTGATGGTATTATGCCAAATAAATATTTTAAAAAATTCGTCAGTTTTGATTAATTTTATTAATTTGCATAACAAAATGATCTTTGATTTGCAGCTAATTTACTGGTTATTTCGAAACTTACATTACATCATATTAGGTATACATATTCTTTCTCTAGCAGCGAGCTGCTGTTTATAATGGGCTAAGTAATAACCTAAAAATATTGGTTTTAAAAATCGATTCGGACCTGCCAATCAATCAATTTTTTTTGCACCTACACTGTAGTTACTACACTATCGACTCGAACTAAACACGAACACTAAACTACAGCAGAGCAGAACAAAGTGGCCGAGCTACTCAATCCCAAAGCTCACGTTTTGTATTTTTTTTGTAAGCGCCATCTCTTTAGACCCAACACTAAACAATTCGTCCCTGAGCAATATCAATTGGTTTATGTACTTGAAAAGAAGAAAAGTGAAATCAAAACTATGCGTCAATATGGCATTAGACCCACCCCCAAATTGTACTCAAGGACTATCTTGAGTATGTTGTATAGGTGTATTCGCCAAGTCAGATGATTTATGTGTTATTTTCCTGCCATCTGTTCAAAACATTTTTAAAGAGAAAGCAAATCAGATGTGCAATGTTTATTTACAAATTGATGTAAACATTAAAACGTTAAATTTAAAAGGTTACTTTAAAAAACCAAAGATTTTTGATTGAAAATTACTACAGAGTATTTGATAATATTTGACAGAGCAAACACAGCAAAATTGTTTAATTTTTAAGGAATTTTAACTGAGTAAACAAAATATATATAATAAAATGGGTTATGAATGCATAGTGTTTGTGCCACTTTGAAATAGCTTTAAGAAAAATTTAATCAATTTCGTGATTCTCGCAAATAAACCAAAAACATTGTTCAAAATTAATGGTCAATTATGATATTGGCTGCAGTTTCTTAACTTTACTTCACAATCATAAAATTTAATTAAAATTATTCCGTCATAATTTTCATGTCAACAGCTGATTATAAGAATAATGTATGTAAATAATGTCCCCATTAATGTATAAAGAATTTAATGTGAATTAAAGTTTTGGTTTTTTTATTATCTATTTTGTGGCATCTTATGTCAGTGTTGATTATAATTTAATTTGAATATAATCTTTGAAATTAACTGTGATGGGATGAAATAACGAAACATAATCCAGGTGATCAGATTTTAGAGTGTGTAAAATTACTAGTGGTCCACATTGGACGAATCAGTGAATGTGATTATGACTACAGTAGCCTGCGGGCCTTTCACGTTTTCTTCAGAATTTGACTCTGGAAACTTTTTGAAAGTTGAGTATGTTCAACCAAGCCAAATATCTCCAGTAGCAAGCACAAGTCAGTATTCCCCATCAGTCTTGCACAGAAGTCATGGTAGGTCTCCTCAGCAAGAATGAAATGATAAATGGTATCTTAAAAACCTATTTAGAGTCATTTAGAAGATATAAGTTGTGTATTTTTTAAATACATAGATCATGAAATCAATATATGGACTAAACCCGACTGCTATGGGACGCGATTTGAAAATGGAAATCGAACTTGGTTTTACTTTTCTATACGAGGTAGAGTTACAAAATTTTATGATCAGAGGGATGATAAAAATAATAGAGATTAGCTTTTTAATCCTGATTCTATATAGTGTATTATAATAGTTTTTCTTTTTGACCTAGGTGGCAAACCTCACGGAACGGTAAAACTAAATGTGCTTAATCTAAACAAGCAAGTTAAGTTGTGTAAGTACACATTTTTATGCCAAGTGATACTATTTCGATGTGTAACTGATGTATAAAGTATGAACAAGATTTTGTTAATGGTGAGCTTCGTTTGAATTTCTCTTCATTAGTTCAACAGGGCATGCAGCCAGTGTTTAGAATTCTTCCAGAGAAACCAGAGTGGGATCGTGTTCAAGACCGTCTTTTAATTAATGTGAGTTGTGAAAAATTCAAAGTATACTACTGGAAATTCTATTGTGGTTCAGAATTTTGAATCGTGTGTATGGAATTTGTGTTCCAGGAAACTGGGGAGCATGTTTGTAGTATCAGTTTTAAACAACGACTTCCTGACAATCCTAATGCCTCTACACTTTACATTGCCTTTACTTACCCCTTCAGTTATCATGAATTGTGTGAGTTGCTAAATAGGTTAGATGAGAGATTTTTACCTCATCATCATCGTTTGAGCCCACTATCCGGATCACCATTGAGTTCAAAAATAACAGAGGAAATATATTGTCATCGAGAATGTGTTTGTCATTCATACGAAGGAAGAAGAGTGGAATTGATTACCGTCACATCCGTGACTGGTATCTCCTCTGTTCGGGAAGAACGCTTGCAAAACCTGTTTCCCATCTCCTCCGAACCTCGCCCATTCAAGTTTCCAGAAAAGAAAGTTGTGTTTATGAGTGCACGTTATGAGTATCCAGATGACTACGATTATCCTGTCGACGTGGAGTCATCTGAAGTAGCCGACATCAACATGGAGGAAACGAAATCAACTGAGAATTTAGCCATTTGTAGCAGTTCTTCGGCTGGTGGAGATAGTTTAGGAAATCGCATGGATTCAATAATAGCAGCCAAGTCGGTCGATTTAGCCAAGCAAGAAAAAATTGATGATGAGGAGTTTGCCAAAAAGGAGGCTAAAAAGCCGTACACGTTTGTTTTAAGCGAATCAAATTCACTTTGCGCTGGATGTGGGCCTTTTGTCGATCCTGACGCAGGGGATGCTGTCATGTCTGTCGAAGACTTACGACCCTCCAGCACCTCTAACTTATTAAATGATTCAGTTCAGAGTCATCAGTGTGCTTTCGAAACCTGTGATGAAGATTCAATATTCTATGAAAATTTAACTTTCAAAAATTCGAATTCTACAACCGATACACCTGATCAAGAAAGTTTGACAGTGGTATCTCCCAAAAGAACAGGAAGTCGAGCTTCAACTGGAAGGTAATTCAATTCTTACTTGTTTTGTATATGGCTGAGATGCCCAATGAGTTCTTAAAGATATTATAAGCTATAGTTTTAAGCTTTTTAAAATCAGTTTCCTCCATAACTCCCTCCAAGTTGGTCCAACTTAGTTGGAAGGGTTGGCTCCTTAACGAAGTCATCCCAGATAATGTCCTAAGATACATATTCCAAAAAAACAGAATTCAAACATTCATAGCCGTTTTAGAGTTACCGCGTGGACTGACATACATACAGACCAACACGTAAATCTTAATATTTTTAAAACCTTAATAACCTCTTTTTATTTTACACTTCCCAGACGCCGGAAAAAAAGCGGAATCAAAGACAAAAAGAAAAGAGCAGCCAAGTCCACATCTGCTGCTACTAGTTCTGGGAAACCCACTAGCGAAACCCAGATTCCAAATTTTTTTCAGGTGCTACAACCAGCAAAATCTCTTGATACAACCTCGCGTTACAAACTAAGAAGTAAAGCAACTTTAAGCGCAGCTCTGGCAAATCCAGTAAATTATAAAATGTCTAGCTCAGTAGGTGGTCCCGAGTCAGGCTTATTTCTCTATCTAGATCTTCATGGACATACAACGAAAAGAGGTTAGTGAACAACATTTTCATGATGCTTTCTAATACTTTATCAGTTAAGTATAAACCAGTTAATTCTGTTAAATTTTTTCTATAAATAGGGATATTCATGTACGGGAATCACTTTCCGGAAGCAGTCAAGCAAGCGGAATGTATGCTACTTCCTCGTCTGATGGCCATTAACTCACCTCATTTTGACTTTTCGGCTTGTAATTTCACTGAACGTTTGATGTGCATGAAGTAATTGTACAATATCAACTAAAGAAGTGAATTTCTTGAGACAAATAATAATATGAAATACACTAAAGAACAAAAAAAATTTTTCTAGGGATAAACGTGATGGTGCTAGTAGGGAAGGATCAGGCAGAGTTGCCTGTCATAAATTAACTGGTCTCATTAGAAGCTACACGTTGGAATGTAATTATAATACAGGGAAAACAGTCAACCATGTTGTTACACGGCCACCTTCATTGGGAATTTTAGATTCTCCGTCGTCAGCATCATATCAACCACCAAAGTATACTATTTCCATCTTTGAAGCCGTAAGATTCAATTATATTTTAAACTAAAATAGTTCAAACGCTTGCTAACATCTAGAACCATGTAGATATGAATATGTTGAACGGTTTAAATATTTTTTTTAGATTGGGAAAGCGTTAGCTGAAAGTTTATTAGACTTAACAGGACATAACCCATGGTCGCGCCTTGGATTCTCAGAATTAAGAAATCTGGATGGCGTCAGACGATCACTCGTGAAACGTTTAAAACTGTCTCCAGAGTACAAAACCTCTAGTGGTACTGACGTCGCTGTTAAAAAGTCGTCAGCATCTGGATTTGAACCTAACGCCTTATTTGTTTCTACAAAAGTTTTAAAGAAACCCAAGTCAAAAGTTAGTTTAAAAAACAATTATACGTTCAAATTTTAAAAGTTCAAATTATATACAAATATAAATATAAAATATTTTCCCCAGGTTTTGGTTCAGCCAACTCCGGGAGGACCGCTGGGACCCAAAAGAGAGAATCAAAATCTTCCTGCCGATGCCAAAGCTAGTGGATCTCAGTATAAAAAGCTGCCATTAACTCCTTCTGTTGAGTGCCCCTGCCCCACACCCGGGTGCTCGACGTCAAAAGAGGAGGCATCTGGTTCACCGCCAAAGATTTCGTTAAAAAAAGCTATGAAGAAAAAGTCATTATCCAAAGTCCCCAAGGGAAAATCCAAAAAACTAAAAAACAAAAAGAAATCAGAAAAGCCTCTTGAAAAGCTGTCTTCAAAGAAGTAGATTTGTCGTATCATGTCGTGTCTTTTGCTTCCGAATAAATATTGACTTTGCGGTTTAGTCCAGCTTTTGAAATGTATGCCATATGTCACTGGTTTGACTGGTGACTGGATTAGTATGTATGTTGAGTTATTCGCGTGCAAAACTTTTTGTGCGATTTTTTTATTGTAAATGTTTTATGATAACGCAGAGAAACCATACACATGGTTGAAAGCAATGCAGTATTAGATTATCAATGAATGGGGATTGCACATATTAACGCTGATTTTGCTACCATTTGTTTCTTCTGGAATTTAATATTTAATTTATGTAATGTATCACTATTTTTAGTATCATCTGAGGTTGTATTTTTTGGACAAATTTTAGGTTTGGTTACCTGTCTATGTATAATTATATTTATTCACTTGTATTTTTGATTGTATTTTTTAATACGTAACTGCAATAGTTCTTCGGAAATGCACTGGCGAAAAGGGGTACATACCAACTTTCAAATCATAACACATAGGAACTAATTGGTCCAAAGAGCACTCATGAATGAATAGTAAATCATGTTGTACTTTATAAACAGCAAGCAAAATTAACTGAAACAATCAGGGATGTACATATATTAGTACGTAACAGTAATATTCTATGCAAATTTTAATCAATTAAGTGTTTAGTTCTATAATTTATTTGATGTTTCACGTAAACAAATATATTAAAACTTTTTTTATAAATTCATAATTGTGATAAAAGGTTTAGAAAAATATCTCCGAATTTTTCATAAAGTATGTATTACTAACGTGTTAGTTAATAAATTATTTAGTATCCGTTAGTTCATCATCGCACTAAATCGCTTGTATGTTATGCTGGAAAGCTATAAAATGGAGTAGGTATTAAGATTAAGATTACATGGATGAAAGAGTTAGTTATAATAATGTTATATCTTTCTTCTTCTTCCATGTTACGATTGTAAAACTTAACTGAAGAGACTACACTAAAATGCAGGCTCACATTTTAATGTGTTTAATATATAAATGTTCAGAAAATTAGATGTGCGGAAAAGATTGAAAAGATGCAGGCACTTTGTTAAATAGATTTGTCCGTTGTATCTCATTTAACGTAGTTTAATTTTAAGACAACATTAACCTTATCGTTGGTTTAAAATCAAGTAATATGTATATTTATTCGATATCTTTATTCAAACGAAATGAAATAAATCGATTATCCAATGAATAAGTAAAAGTGGATTTTTTTTGCGCTTGAGTAAAGTAATTTTTAAACATTATTTGAAATTCATATTTATGCATTTTGTGTTGTAACACTGCATTAAACTATATATGCATACAATACTGCACAATGGACGATGAGGCAGTCTATCCTCAGCGTAAGCGCTGCGCTGTCACAATAATGCCCATATCAACAGGATATCTGAATGCAAAAGT